>CM031242.1:1034375330-1034456746 GCA_018340775.1 Taxus wallichiana var. yunnanensis
GTTGTACTTCGTTTAATTGCCCCATCCTCACGGAGGCGCCAAAGGACAAAGCTGCTGAACTCCGTCATCTGCGGCTTGACACCTCCTGCGGAGCAGTGTGAGCAGTGGCTGAGCGAGACTGGATTTAGTGGAGCATGGAAACATCTGGCTGGCTGCTGGTGCAGATAGTTGCGTGATTCACTAGGTCATGTTGGAGAAGTGAGTCGAAAGCATGGTCGTAGAAATGGTCTTCTCTTTCTCTTGAGATCTTACGTGCTTTCAGCTTCTCGGACCTTACCACTGCTCTCTCCTTCATGCTTTAGCATTGCAGGGAATCTTACGTGGCCGAAGTTGCTCGTGATTTGATTCATCAATACTTCATCAAGGCAAGATCCCTCGTTAGCAGCCTACCAAGTACTCACCAACACAACTCCAGCATCTTTCTTCTATCAGGTCACTCGCAGCTAAATCGCATTGCTATCCCGTAGTAGAGCTTTATCTCCTCCCATTTGATGGTAAGTGTCCAGCACTACACGCGTTCCATCATCTTTAAGATCCGTTGAGTATCCGCGCTAGTCCAAAGTCAAATACTTGCTTTGCTGACACCGCTGAAATCTTTCTTTTCGACCTCGTACTACTCGCACTTCATCCGAAATCTTCTAACGAAGGCACATGTGCGTACTCTCGGGAGATTGTCTTCCCCGGCTATTCCAAATGGATCGAAATTAAGCCGCGCAGTGGAAGAACTCTCGCTCATACTGGACAACATTTGTGCTTCCATTCCTCGAGCTGGAATGCCGATGCAATCAGTAATATCCCCACGCTGTGAGTGGGAAGTAGCCCGATCAGACTTCGTGCCGCTTCGATCAAGGTCGTGTAACTCCACAAGTTGCGCCGCTTAGCTCCATGCAAGCAATCAATCATCACTGGGTACTCTCGCATCTTTGTTGGTTCACTGAAAAGCTCGTAACTCCGAGGTATGTGAAATCAACAACCGGATGAATACACTCGCCAATCTTGACACCGCTTCCCATGCTCGCTACCCCGTGAGTCTTCAAGTCTTTGTCTAACCCGCAGATGAAATCGTAGAAGAAACCATCGCTGATCACTTTGAAGTCCTTCTCGCGACGCAGTGCAAGTAGTCGCGTGGGCAAAGACTAAAATGGGATCCTCGAAAGAATACCACATCTATCCACTTTCGGAAAAGACACCACCGTGAAGCCGCGAAGATATACCAAGTATGAAGTCATCTTGAAGTCAAGGTACGCTTTACGCTCCGCAGCATTTGCTCACCGATGTTCAGCTGCTAATAATTTCGAATTAATCTGATTATAGAATCAACCTTGTTGATTTCAATGGTCCTGATGAAAGCATACATCCATGTCCGGAAAGTGTAGGCATTCGCTTCACCATTCAACCTGCATAGCAATTTGACAATATCATCCGCCTCCGCACTGCAAATCGGATCGTGGAAGAGTTCTCGAACCGGAAGGGGATCTAGCTTCTTCATGAACTGCTATTCGCGATGCTCACACAATCAGCTCTATGCTTTTCCCACCTACTGTCAGCATCCTGAATGCTAATAGAAGTCACCACCTTTCGTACTGGAATCTTCAAACAATAATCGAAGAATTCTGCATCCAAACGAATTATTGTCTTTCCCGCAACATCACGCACTGATCTAGATGAAGGATGATAGGATCTAGCACACTCCATCACAAACTCTGGCAATTGGGCTGTACATGGGAAAGCTGCAGCTCGAATAATTCCGCTACTTTTGACCGCACGCATGAGTGAAGTCTTTCCAGCTCTGGATCTATCAATCAAATCAGAAAGAGGTTCTGGGCCTAGATCCGTGTCTCCTATGTCTGAAAGTTTAGAAGCAATGCATGAATCCATCGTGCTCTCTTTTTCATCTCCTTTTGCCATAGCTTTATCAATCTTTGTCTGAATAATTCTTTTTCTTCTAATTTGGCCTGCTTTCTTCAATACTGGTGCAGATCTGGACAATTCTTCAGATTCGGAGGATATTTGCAATGTATTGGACATTGATAAATACTCCTTTTCTTTTATAAAGCACCTGTAATGAGTTCCTGCAATTTATTCAGACAAAAATGGCCACCGGAGCATGAATAGTGAATTTAAATTATAAAAATCTGCACTTTTCAAGCCTGCTGCCCCAAAAATTGGTGTTTAATTTGCACATAAAGAGAGCATGAATCCTTTCAATCAACACCTGAGCTCCTTTAACACCTGTGAAAACAATTGTGCAGACGAAGATGAACCTTTTCCAAAGCATGCGCCAAATCTGGAAGCTTTTAGCCTTTGTTAGCAATTTGTCTGTGCAAAATTCTTCCTTTAAAGGGGGCGCACTTTTTCTCCTTGCTGCAATTCTTTACCTGTGTGTTGAATAATAAATCCATATGGCTGCCCATGCTTATATAACCTTCACAATTCTATAATTAATAATTGCCCTAACAATTAAAGGCAATTAATTAATTAAAAATCATGCTTTCCTCTTTTAAAATTAGCATGTTTAAGGACAGCCATCCAATAAATTAAATTAATCCAATTTAATCCTCCACACAGCACTTAACTTTAGCCTCACAGTGTGCTTTGACCATAGCCACTGAAAATAGAAATTAATTCAATGATTTAATGCCTTAAAAATCATTAAATAATGCCCAAATGGGGCGCACTTTTTCAAAGGAGAGGGGCAGCCACTAAATAAATTAAATTTAATTAATTTAATTGCTCTATTTTAATCCTCCTTTGACTTTTCAACCTCCTCAAGCTTGGGCGCACTTTTTCCAAGGATAGAATTTACTAAAAATAATCAATTTAATTATTTTTATCCATCACCAAAGGGGGCGCACTTTTTTGCACATGTAATTCTATTTTTAAGAATTTTCACCATAATGGGATTCTTTACCCTGCAAGGTAGGCACCACAATCCCATGATCCACTTAAGTGATTTGACTTTTGCAATGGGATTCTTTACCCTGCAAGGTAGGCACTAAAATCCCATGATTTCACTTAAGTCACTTTCCTTTTATTATATCATGGGAATTTTCACCCTGCAAGGTAGGTAATAAATTCCCACCTGCCTACAGCCTCTATTTTTCCCACTGCCGCTTAAGTGACTTTTATAACACGGGAAAAAGTACCCTGCAAGGTAGGTATACAATTCCCATCCTACCTGCGGCTTATATTTTTCCCATCGCAGCTCAAATCCTTTGTTTTCCAAAAATGCGCCCATCCCCGCAGGGGCTTTCCTGTGCACGACTTCGCTTTTTCCCAGTGATCCAGACCTCCGATGATGACTTCCTCCGGGCAAAATGTGCGTGTATGTTTTCCAGTTGCTCCAGGCCAAAAATCGGGCTTACCCGGCGAAGGAGTTGTTCCAGAGAAATTTCACAGAAAACAGAACGGGACACCACAAAAACACGAAAAATTGCCAAAAGTTACAAATAAAGCCCAAAACTTAAAATAAGTTAAAATCCTTCTGGTATATAGGAATAATAACATATTCGCTCATAACGGAGTTAAAACGGAGCGCAAATAGCCTCATACGGGGCTCAAAATAATTAAATACAAATTTCCCGCAGACAAATCCCGACGACAGAATAAAACAATTTTGGGCATCTGGGTATTTGGCGAAAAGGGCTAATATGGCTCTTTAGGATTATCTTGGCGCAATACAGGAACTTTCAGGCAATAAAAACAACAAATGACCCACTATTTTAAAAGTACGAAATTTTTTCGAATTGGGTAGTCACAGATTTCGGGGTGAAATCTGAGTGACACCAGTTGGCTCCGTCTGTGGACATCTTTTTCTCTGTTAGAATGACACAAGGAAAAAGGTGAGATCCCAGCATCTCTGGTTTCGTATCTTGTCTTTTGGGCACGGGGTCAAGCAGACAAACACAACACAACACAACACCAAAACAAGACAAAACAAGGAAAAACAAACAAAGGGTTTTATTTATGTACATACAGGTTTCACCCTGCTTCTCATGTTCGGAACAGCTTCAAGTGTTGCCCATTGAAAGGCAACGGCAATTCAACTCCATCCTGATGAGCAAGAATGAAGCTTTCTGCTCCGGCGATCTTTTTGATCACAAAAGGCCCTTTCCACAGTGAATCGAACTTTCCATGCATGCCTTTTGTTTCTCTTCTTTTGTCCCATAGAAGGACCCAGTCATTAACTTCAAACTTTCTTTCCCTGGCATTTTTGTCGAAGATGACTTTCACCTTCCTCGATGCTCACAACCTATCTATGACTTGAGTTTGCACTTCCCTCAATTCAGTCAGATACATGATTCTTTTATCAATAGCATCCGTGAACGTGGAATCTTCCAGGGCTTTAGAAAGTCGTAGGGCAGGCAATTCCAAGGTGAGAGGCAGCTCTGTGTCTCTTCCATATAGCAGCTGAAATGGAGACATGCCTATCGCCCTCTTTGGTGTGATCCTATCGGCCCATAATGCATCAAACAACTTTTTATGCCAAGTCCTTTGATTTTCTGTTACAAGCTTGCGCACGATAGTTACCAAGTTCTTATTACTAGATTCAGCTTGACCATTCCCTTGTGGATAGTAGTTTGAGGAATGAACAAGTTGAATCCCATACGTGTAGCAGAATTCCACCAACTCCTCAGAAGAAAGATTCGGAGCGTTGTCTGCTACAATTTTGCTGGGTACGCCAAACCTGACAATAATATTTTCTTTTATAAAATTGCACACTTCAGCGGAAGTGGCATTCTTCACAGGAATAGCTTCTACCCACTTACTAAAATAATCAGTAGCTGTTAGAATGTAATGATGACCGGCGCTGGAAGCCGGGTTAATCATTCCAATAAAATCCATACCCCACTGTTGGAAAGGTTCTTCAATCACAATGGGTTTTAGGGGTAATGCAGGCAATTTCACACGCCCAACAAAATGTTGGCATGCTTGACACTTAGCTACCCATTCTGCAGTATCTTGAAAAAGGGTGGGCCAGTAATACCTTGCTCTAAGGATCTTGTGCGCAGTGACTCGGGCTGAGAAATGACCACCGCAAGCCATGTCATGAAACTGTTGTAGTAGTTGATCCTGTTGAGCTTTATCCACGCATCTGAGAAATACACCATCAATTCCCCTTTTGTACAAACCATTATCCCAAAGCACAAAATCTTTTGACTTCAATTTAATAGTTCGTTTTTCTTTTCTGGAAAGTCGATCTGGGCATTCTCCATACGTTAGAAAGTAAGCAATGTTACTGTACCATTCCTCTACCAGATCTATAAACAGTACTGCAGGTAAATCTTCATCTATTCCATCCTGATCTGCTTCAGGTACTGATGCTTTAATTTCTGTCATTAGTTCACACAGACCTCTTCCTCGAACCAGCTTTGTTGGTTTAATATCCAAATCATATTCTTGAACTTTTGTCACCCACGTGCCTCTCAATAATCCTAACTCTTGCTGAGTAAGGATAGATTTAACTGCAGTATCTGGAACCAAAACCACAGTGTGCGAGGAAAGAATATAATACCTGAATGCCTTGCATGCCTTCACTACTGCATATGCGTGCTTTTCCATTGGAGTGTATTTCAACTCATAGGCTTTAAGAGGCGTGCTCATGAAAGCAATAGGAGCTTCTGCGTCCTCTTGATTTTTCTGCATCAATATTGCTGACATAGTATGTTCGGAAGAATAACAATAAAGAATAAATTCTTTACTGAAGTCAGGTGAGACTAAGACTGGTGCTTTCGACAGGGCCTCTTTGATTTTCTCGAAAGCTTCCTTCCCTTCGCTGCTCCACTTAAAATCTTGTGTCTTCTTCATCATATTTGAAATATGACGGGTTAGCTCAGCAAAGTCAGGAATGAATCTTATGAGAAAATTCACTTTTCCAAAGAAAGAGTGAACTCCTTTTTTGGATGTGGGCAAAGGTAATGTCTGAATGGATTTGACACGCTCTGGATCTATTTTTGTTCCTTCTTTGGAAACAATGTGCCCAAGCAGCTTTCCTTCAGTTACAACAAAGATAGATTTCTTAGGATTCAAAGAAATACCATGCTTGCGGCATTGTATGAAGACCTCTTCCAAGTTTGAAATATGTGTGCTTCTGTCTTTGGAAAAGGCGTCCGAATCATCCAGTACACAACTATGCTTATATCTTTGAGATGAGCAAAGGCTAGATCCATAGCTCTTTGAAATGTAGCACCAGCATTGATCAGGCCGAATGGCATCTTCTGGTATGCAAAGGTTCCCCAAGGTGTGATGAACGCTGTTTTGTATTGATCTTCTTCGGCAACCTTGACTTGATTGTAGCCTGAGAAGCCATCAAGCATGGAAAGCATCTCAGATCCAGTGACCACTGCGAGTGTGATCCATGATGGGGATAGGGTAGTTATCCTTGATGAAGCTTGATTAAGGTTGCGGAAATCCACGCACAACCTAATTTCACCATTTTTCTTTCTTACAGGGACTATGTTGGCCAACCACTCTGAATGATGTATGGGATAGATAATCTTTGCATCTAACAACTTCTGGATTTCTGCAAAGATGGTTCCTGAAATGGTAGGATTGTGCCGCATTGCTTACGCGAAGGCTTTTGTTCTGATTTAAGTGGGATGTAGTGTTGAACTTCCGCAGGCTGATATGTTTTTAGATCCTGATAAGACCAGGCAAAAACATCCATATATTTCTTAAGAAGCTTAGTGAAAGCTTCCTTTTCAGCTTCCGAACAACGCTTACCCAGATTTACCAATTTGGGATCATTGCTGGCTCCCAAATTTAGTAATTGTGTGTCGGAGGAAGAGCCTTCCTCATTTTCTTCATTTTTCTTAAGCATCTGATCATGCTTATCAAACATTTCTTCAAGAGATACCAAGCCTTTGGGAATTTTATTTCCCTTTAGTTGGATAATCTCCTGACCTCCTGAGACGTCAGCATCCATTTCTCCGACAGTGGTCTGCCTAGGAGGTGAATTGCTTCCCTCATAGTAGATTTCTTCGAAGTTATCTTTCTGTTGGAGAAACGCAGCAATCTGCGTGTCATCATTAAAAACCTGCCATTGCTGGACGTTGTCAGGAACCTTTGGGCGAAAAACCATTTCCACCTTGTAGTCTCCCTGTCTAAAGAATGCAGGGGGCTGATCCGGATTCAACACAAGGCTGCGAGCTATGCGCAGCGAATCAGCTCTTGAATTTTGTTCTCTCGGAATGTAAGATACCGAAAGCTGAAAAATCCAGGGATAGCGAGTAGACCCGATCTCTCGTAGTGCATGCGGTTTGTCTTTTTGACTTGGTAGAGGCCCCTTATCTCTGCTTCACATCAGCTCAGCATCTCCTCTTGCGTGTAATAATTTGATTCCCATTGTTCTCGCCTGCTCCATGCCTAACAACAATGCTTCATACTCAGCCGTATTGTTAGTATTTTCGAACATCAATTTGAAAGAGTGCGCATGCACTTTCCCTTCAGGAGAGATAAGAACAACGCTGCGCACCGGATCGAATGAGCAGCGACTACCATCAAATTCCAGAGTCCAAATCTTGTTATCAATTTGATGTGATTCTCGAATCACAGGTTGAGTTTCTTCTTTATCCATTTCTAGGTAATAGACTCCGTGATCCGATTCCTGAAACAAGATCTGAGATCTAGGATCCTCAGATTTTGACACTGTGTACTTAGATTTCTTCTCAGGTTCCAGCTTCTGATTTACTCCTTTGATTGGTATGTGCGCACAAGACCAATCCATCTTCACTTCTCCACCCAGCTCTTTGCAAAAATTTCTACTCAATAGCATGCCATAGGAGACTGGAATGTCTGCTACGAGGATAGTCATTTTCAGTCTTTTGTATGCAGGAAGGAAGCAAATCTTTGCTGCGCATCTTTGATTTGCCCCACAAGAGGGACTTGCCTTTCCATGGAATAACATCTTCCATGGTTTTGTCGATGTAAGACCCAGGCATCAGCAACTTTGGCAGGCATGACATTGTCGGAAGCGCGAGAATCCGGGATGCGGTTGCTTAGCTTATGTCCGTTGATGAGCAAAGACACATAGAATGGCTCAATCCTTTCCGATGTAGCAGGAGAAGGGGTGGAAGGAGAAGAACTTGCAGCAGCATTATTTGAAGGTGGAGTAATCTTTGGACTTGACAAGATACCCCGTGGATTATTGTTCGTTGGGCTAGGACCATTACTTTGCACATATTTGACCAATCTATTCAACTGATCAGGAAATGCCCTCAAATACTCAGCTTCTGACATTTGGACCTTATTTCTCTTGATGTGATCAATTATGTCAAAAGCTTGACTTGCTTCAGCAGGATGTGCGTTGGTTCTTTGCTGCGAATTGAAAGAATTTGAATATTTCTCCTTGGGCGCTAATGAAGAAGGAAGAATGCTACCTCTTTTCAAGATAGTAACATCCGGGCCAGGATCTTCTCTCTCTTTCCGGCCGCTTGTGGATGCTTCGGCATTTTGGCGTGTCTGTGACCTTGTAAACACCGCAAAAGTGTGACCATCAGAATCTTCAAAAGATTCATAATAGCCCTCATCAGATTCGTAGTCCAGGTAACCAATATTGGAGTCGCCAGCGGGATCTATAAAGTCTTCATCATCAAATGATTCATCAATGTCGAGATCCTCTTCATTAGTTTCCAAGTTATTCCTTGGAGCAGCTTCTATTGCCAAACGCTGTGGTGCAGCAGCAAGTCTGTTTCGATTTTGATTTTGATGTTGACCATTGAAGGTCCGGATAGGAGTTATTCTTGAGGGGGGTGCATTCCCCGTTTGAGAGATCTGCTTCTTGATCTGCAGCATGTCATTAGCCAATTTCTGCAACAAAGGATCAGATGTACTAGAAGAAGCCCCATCACCTTTGTGAGATAGTTGTTTGAGTTTTCCAGCCATGATCAAGTCGTCTTCAACCTCCACGGCAGCATTTTGTGCATCCAGCAAAGTTACAGGTCTTGCCCTTCTTAGCTGATATCCAACTTCAGGCAATAGAGCGTTTATAAAAAACGTCTTTTGATTTTAAATCGCTCAATGCGGCGAGTGGGGATTTTATACAAAATCCTTTGGAACTTTGCAATAAAGTCCCGCATGTTCTCGTTTGGCTCTTTCTTCAACTGCGTCAGTTGGGTGATCATCGTGCTCGTGTCCTCTGCAGGCTTGAATCTTTTGATAAATTGTTCACGCATAGTCGCCCAACTGGTTATGGTGCCAGGAGCCAGCCGATAGAACCATTCTCCAGCCAAGTCATGTAAGGTCTCAATGAATAGCCTGACTGAGACATCTTCATGCTCTACTGCAAGCACACCACAAGATATGAAGAAGGCTGCCAAATGATCATCCGGGTTTTGCTTTCCATCTCCAAAGAATTTCGGAAAATTCTTTCTGGATCCCTTTGGCAGATCGTGCATAGGTGGAGCCAAGTTGAGAGGTCCAAAAGCCGCCCCCCATGGAACAGGTACAATTTGGTGCGCCATGTTAGCTTGAGCACGTCTCCTCCTTGTGTAGACTTGATAGACTTGTTGGATAATTCCAGCCGACGGATTATGCTGAATACGATCCGGATCTGGATGGGTGTGCACTCTCCTTCCTGGTGAAAGACTAGATCTGCGGCTTCTAACTTGAGGAGGATGATTGAAATTGAATTGCTCCTGCAGTCGGAAGAAATGATCCGTCCTTCCTTGCGCCTTCACGGATCTGGTGAACGGACGTTCAGCCAGGTTGAGATTTGTATGGAAAACACTCTGATCTTCAACAGAAAAGCTTTGATCTTCAAAGATAGTTGTTCCCCAGCGGAGTCGCCAAAAACTGTTGGCTAGATTTTCTGCATAGCATCAAACCTAGGCAGTCATGAGATAAATCTCCCTCATTTAACCGGTGAGGCTCCCGTGTCAGATTTGTCAATATAAATGTGTTTTTATCTATCAGGGGTTTTACTTTAACAACTTAGTTCATGAACCATAACTAAGAAGTTCTGCAGCAAGTAAGCAGCTGTTTAAGAAAGGAAAATTATAGAAGAAGGAAGTAAAGGAATTACAGAGAAGAAATGAGGAAGATGTGCATCCCAATTAGTAGATTGCAGAGCTAATTGCATGCACATAGAAGAAACTCAAATAGATTTGAACACACAGAATTCTAAAGCAAAGGTAGTTCTAGATCCAGATCTAAAATAACACAAAGTCTATTAAGAGATCTAAGATTTAGAAACAGAAACAAAATACACCGTGACACAAAGTTCTCAGGAAACACCTTCTTTGTATTCCTCTGCAACAAGTGGCTCTCGGGGTTCGGACAAAGTCTAGAACACAAGATTGCTTCTTACAAATTCTGATCGATCATTAACCCGTAGGTTCTTCTCCTACTTATAGAATGTAGGAGGGAAAGTACAAATAGAAGACTCAAACTGAACTAAAGTATGAACAACAAGTAAAGATGACATTTGGCAATCATCCTCAACTAACTTCTTCTTAAGTGACACATGTATCACTTAACTAATAGAAAGGTTCCACATGACTTCAAGTAATGGTTGCAAAACCAATAACTTAGAAGTTTACAATTTCATCCGGGAACATAGAAAGTAGAAGAAGAAAGAAATAGAAGAAGTCATGCCAGCTGTAACATCTACATCTTCTTCTTGTTCTGATATCTGATATACTTGTCGAACACATAGTTCAGCATCTTTCCATCTGTTTTAGCTCTCTTGCTTCCTTTTACGTCTGAATTGCAGCGATCCCTCATTCAACACTTTCTTTGCGTGCTTCCACTTCTTCCAAACTTGGCCCAAATCTCGCATGATATGCACTGCGGTGTCACGACCCTCTTGATAGAGTTCATCGTGAAAGGCTTGGTGGCTTTATCAATCCTCTTTTGCACCATCAGAAGAGAACCCTCCAGAGAATCATGCACCTCGTTAGAAACAATCCGCACGTATGAAGTAATACCTCCATCCACTCTTTCCTCAGTGAAAGAAATAATCTTGTCCGTGCAAATCGATGTTCTACTCTCAAGCGCTGCATCCTCTTCAGCAAAACTCTGCAGATCTCCAAACGGAAAGATACTGCAAACTCTAACTGCTTCCCCTTCTCAACTGATCCATCCGGCACAATTTGCTCTGCAACCAATACATCTCCCGGTAGCTTGTTGATCTCGGCCAAAACACTCAGGTTACTCTCTGCAACTGTAATTATTCCTTTTATGCTTTCTATCAGTTGCTTTAGTTGATTTTCTGCATCGTTCATAACCTTTAGGCGGGCTGGCACTTCCCCAAGTTGCACAGAAGCTTGACGAATAATCAGATCCTTCCATTCGTCAATAGCCTTTACTTGATTGCTCGCATCTTCCATTTCCTGCATAAGATGATCACTCACCTGCTCTGAAATGGGCTGAACGGAAGATTTAGCAACCTTGGCTATGATCTCACATAATTGAGATATTTGCTTCTGTAGCTCTTCTTTCTCCGCCTTTTCATTGTCAAGCCTAAGAACAAGCATCCAGCCCGATATGCTGCGTGTCTGCTTGATCCTTCAGTGGTAGCTTGACCGAGTGGTATTTTGGTCACTGTCACATCTTCTGCCGTGAGTTCCTCTTCTACCTTTCCTTCCGCCGGGATCGATATCTCAGCAAACTTCTCTCCCGAATCCTCGATGATCAACCTAGAAGTTGCTTTAGCAACTTTAGGCCTTCTGTCTCTTACGCTCGAGATCACGAAGTAGGCTGCAAGTCATGTTCCTCTAAGTTCATCTCTATTCTTGCTTCGGAACCAAGCTAAAGCTAACCATTCCGAGAAATTACTTCTCGGAGAATGAGAAGTTGCTGAGTGCGCTACTATTTCCCGCTCTGCATCCTCTCCATCAGAAAGTGCCACAGTATCATGGCTGCCATCCTCTGAGACGCCCAAGGACAAAGCTCTTTCGAACTCCGTCATCTGCAGCTTCAACACCTCCTCTGGAACAGGCGCTGAACGAAGTGGCTGAGGCGAGAAGACGAATGTCGCTGGATTTAGTGGAGGCATGGAAACATCCTGCTGCTGCGGTGCAATAGTTGGTGATTCACTAGGTACTGGAGAAGTCGGAGTCAAAGCTATGGTCGTAGAAATGGTCTTCTCTTTCTCTTGAGATCTTCTGCGTACTTTCAACTTCTCGGACCTTCTGCTGCTCTCTCCTTCATGCTTTCGCTTGAGGGAATCTTCTGTGCCGAAGTTGCCCGTGATTTGATTCATCAATACTTCATCAAGGCAGTATCCCCTCGTTAGCAGCCAGCTCGAAGTACTCACCAACACGGCTCGATCTTTCTTCTATTGTCTTTGCGGCCATCCATTTGCTATCTGTAGTAGAGCTTTATCTCCTCCCATTTGATGGTAAGTGTCCAGTACCACGTTCCCATCATCTTTAAGATCCGCAGGTATCCGCGCTAGTCCAAAGTCAAATACTTGCTTTGCCGACAGCCTGCTGAAATCTTTCTTTCTGACCTCGTACTCACTTCTGCACTTCATCCAGAAATCTTCTAACGAAGGCACATGTGCGTACTCCTGGGAGATTGTCTTCCTGGCTATTCCAAATGGATCGAAATTAAGCCGCGCAGGGAAGAACTCTTGCTCATACTCGGACAACATTTGTGCTTCCATTCCTCGAGCTCTGTGAATGCTGATGCAACTGTAATATCCCACAGTGAGTGGGAAGTAGCCCGTAGACTTGTGCCGCTTCGACTGAAGGTCGTGTAACTCCACAAGTTGCCTGCTTAGCTCCATGGCAATCAATCTGTCACTTGGGTACCTTGGCATCTTTGTTGGTTCACCTGAAAAGCTCGTAACCCTGAGGTATGTGAAATCGAAAAAGCCGGATGAATACACTTGCCCGATCTTGGACACTTTGCTTCCCATGCTTCCTTGCTTACCACTGTGAGTCTTGAGTCTTTGTCTAACTGCGGATGAAATCGTAGAAGAAACCATCGTTGATCACTTTGAAGTCCTTCTCGCACGCAGGTGCAGTAAGCTGTGGGTAGCACTCGAAAATGGGATCCTTGGAAAGAATACCACATCTATCCAAATTGGAAAAGACACCTGTGAAGGCTGCGGCATATACCAAGTATGAAGTCATCTTGAAGGCTGAAGGTACGCTTTACGTTCATGATTGCTCACCGATGTTCTTCTGCTAATAATTTACGACCAATGATTATAGAATCAACCTTGTTGATTTGATGGTCTGATGAAAGCATACATCCATGTCCAGGAAAGTGTAGGCATTCGCTTCACCATTCAACTGCATGCATAGATTTTGACAATATCATCCGCCTCCTGCACCAAATTGGATCGTGGAAGAGTTCTCGGGAACACGGAAGGGGATCTAGGCTTCTTCATGAACATTATTCATGATGCTCACACACGATCGGCTCTATGCTTTTCCCACCTACGTCGGCATCACGAATGCTAATAGAAGTCACCACCTTTAAATCTTTGGAATCTTGAAACAATAATCGAAGAATTCTGCATCCAAACGAATTATTGTCTTTCCCGCAACATCACGCACTGATCTAGATGAAGGATGATAGGATCTAGCACACTCCATCACAAACTCTGGCAATTGGGCTGTACATGGGAAAGCTGCAGCTCGAATAATTCCGCTACTTTTGACCGCACGCATGAGTGAAGTCTTTCCAGCTCTGGATCTATCAATCAAATCAGAAAGAGGTTCTGGGCCTAGATCCGTGTCTCCTATGTCTGAAAGTTTAGAAGCAATGCATGAATCCATCGTGCTCTCTTTTTCATCTCCTTTTGCCATAGCTTTATCAATCTTTGTCTGAATAATTCTTTTTCTTCTAATTTGGCCTGCTTTCTTCAATACTGGTGCAGATCTGGACAATTCTTCAGATTCGGAGGATATTTGCAATGTATTGGACATTGATAAATACTCCTTTTCTTTTATAAAGCACACTTTGTAATGAGTTCTGCAATTTATTCAGACAAAAATGGCCACCGGAGCATGAATAGTGAATTTAAATTATAAAAATCTGCACTTTTCAAGCCTGCTGCCCCAAAAATTGGTGTTTAATTTGCACATAAAGAGAGCATGAATCCTTTCAATCAACACCTGAGCTCCTTTAACACCTGTGAAAACAATTGTGCAGACGAAGATGAACCTTTTCCAAAGCATGCGCCAAATCTGAAGCTTTTAGCCTTTGTTAGCAATTTATGCATGCAAAATTCTTCCTTTAAAGGGGGCGCACTTTTTCTCCTTGCTGCAATTCTTTACCTGTGTGTTGAATAATAAATCCATATGGCTGCCCATGCTTATATAACCTTCACAATTCTATAATTAATAATTGCCCTAACAATTAAAGGCAATTAATTAATTAAAAATCATGCTTTCCTCTTTTAAAATTAGCATGTTTAAGGACAGCCATCCAATAAATTAAATTAATCCAATTTAATCCTCCACACAGCACTTAACTTTAGCCTCACAGTGTGCTTTGACCATAGCCACTGAAAATAGAAATTAATTCAATGATTTAATGCCTTAAAAATCATTAAATAATGCCCAAATGGGGCGCACTTTTTCAAAGGAGAGGGGCAGCCACTAAATAAATTAAATTTAATTAATTTAATTGCTCTATTTTAATCCTCCTTTGACTTTTCAACCTCCTCAAGCTTGGGCGCACTTTTTCCAAGGATAGAATTTACTAAAAATAATCAATTTAATTATTTTTATCCATCACCAAAGGGGGCGCACTTTTTTGCACATGTAATTCTATTTTTAAGAATTTTCACCATAATGGGATTCTTTACCCTGCAAGGTAGGCACCACAATCCCATGATCCACTTAAGTGATTTGACTTTTGCATGGGATTCTTTACCTGCAGGTAGGCACTAAAATCCCATGATTTCACTTAAGTCACTTTCCTTTTATTATATCATGGGAATTTTCACCTGCAAGGTAGGTAATAAATTCCCACCTCTGACCCTCTATTTTTCCCACTGCACTTAAGTGACTTTTATAACACGGGAAAAAGTACCTGCAGAGGCGGGTATACAATTCCCATCCTACTGCGGCTTATATTTTTCCCATCGCACTTAAATCCTTTGTTTTCCAAAATGCGCCCATCCCGAGAGGCTTTCTGTCTGCGACTTCGCTTTTTCCCGGTGATCCGGACCTCTAATGATGACTTCCTCACGGGCAAAATGTGCGTGTATGTTTTCCAGTTGCTCGGGCAAAAATCGGGCTTACCGTGAAGGAGTTGTTCCAGAGAAATTTCACAGAAAACAGAACGGGACACCACAAAAACACGAAAAATTGCCAAAAGTTACAAATAAAGCCCAAAACTTAAAATAAGTTAAAATCCTTCTGGTATATAGGAATAATAACATATTCGCTCATAACGGAGTTAAAACGGAGCGCAAATAGCCTCATACGGGGCTCAAAATAATTAAATACAAATTTCCCGCAGACAAATCCCGACGACAGAATAAAACAATTTTGGGCATCTGGGTATTTGGCGAAAAGGGCTAATATGGCTCTTTAGGATTATCTTGACGCAATACAGGAACTTTCAGGCAATAAAAACAACAAATGACCCACTATTTTAAAAGTACGAAATTTTTAATCTGAAAGTGACACCACGTGTAATGTCCCCTTTTTTGGGACATTATTAATATTTATTTTTCATTTGCATCAGAACCCTCGGCATGCCTAACTACAAATGGGAGTCTCTTTAGTTAGTTTAATGTGCACATAGGTTAGTTACTTTTATTTATTTAATTAAAAATAAATAAAGTGCACATAGTCTTAGTATTAAATATTTTAATGAGAGTTTATGTTTTCCCTCCAAAAGGGAAAGGTCGGTCTTTATTGGATATTACACCCCTTAGTTCTATAAAAGGGAGGTCGCATTTCCTTAGAGGGTTATGTTGGATGAATTATTGATTTCACTCCATGCTTGGAGTAATTGGGATGCATGCCCATTAATGTTTTCCTTCTCTCTCTCTCTCTCTTGCATGGGAGTTTATTGAGTTGGTTATGAATTGAAGTATTTTCATGAGATTTGCAAATCTACTTGTTGGTGATTCCCTTTCTAGCTTTGGCGACTTGGTCTTGGGTATGGGCATATTTGTTTGAAGCATAAATCTGCATTTTTGTGAAGGGTTTGATGTACTTTGGTGATTATTATTGCTGCTGCAATTTATTTAGCAAATCAACTTGGTTTGGGGTTTGATCTATCATATTTTGAGGTTGTTTATGCTAGATCTATTTGTTGTGTTTAATTAATTATTTCAGAGCAAGGGCTGATTATTTGAATATTTTGGAAGGGGTGTATGAGCTGGAATTAATTTATATGATTTACTCTAACCCTAGCGACTTGAAAGCAAATTTCTGAGGTTGTTTTGGCAAGGTTTTAATGCTCAGAAAATTCAAAATCATAGTGCATTGGAAAGACATTGGTTTCTAGTTTGTTTTGCATTTTATTTCATGGAAAAACACTGAGTATTGGATGAGTTATGAATTTTTGAATATTTCAGCTATCGGCAAGCTATCTAGACATTATTAATTAATATTATTTCAGATCTGTAGTTTTGGGGTCAAGTTAATGTTGGATTTGGTTGTAGAAATTAGGAGGAATAAGGAGGAAGTGATTTCATAATTTTTGGAGTGAATTTGATGCCCTAAATGTGTTGGGCGACCTAATTTTTAGGGCAAAATTAGGGTTTTATGTTGGCTATGCAAAAACTGATTTTGGGACATTGTTCTTCATATTTTTGTGGCCCAAAATCCAAAGTTTGAGAATTTTTGCTTGGATGGTTAAGCGGGAAATAATTTTGGAAGATTTAAGCAACTTTGGGTATTTATTTAATTAATTAACTATTCTTAAAAATCAAATTTGGGTGATATTATCATTCTAATAAGTTTTCCTATCTAACCCACTACTTTGGCATACTCCAACTCCATTTTGGGTTGTATTATTGTTGACATTGGTTATTTGAGGTCAAACTAAGAAGATCTAATCTTCCTAGGTGACTTGTGTTAATTAATTTTTGCATATTTAAATAATATCTTAAAAGGGGATAATAAAGTGGTATCGTGAGCATATTCTTCTCCACCTCGTGAGGTTTGACATTGCTTGTGGATCATGGATTTATCTAGTGCAGTAACATGAAGGCAAGATTCTGAAAACTTGGTAGAGCACTCAAGCACCTACCTCCATCAAAGGATGAGTTGCTCAAAATTCTGGAAGAAGCAGCAAGTTGCTTGGCAACAATAGAACAAGATGACTATGGATCCATGTTTCTTGCAAGGGACTCCTTGTTTATGCAGTTGGCAAGGCACGAGTTGTTGGATCATGAAAATGGGGAGGTAAGAATTATGGTTATCTTCTGCATTAGTGAGGTTATACGAATTACAACCCCAAAATTGTCATATTGTGATGTTATCATGGAAGACATCTTTGAGGTCATGGTGGGAAGTTTCCAAGGTCTTTGGGACCTCACAAGCCCTTGTTTTTGTAAGAGGGTTAGCATTTTGAACACTATGGCAAAAGTAAGATCTTGTGTTATAATGATGGATTTAGAATGTAATGATCTTATTTCTCACATGTTTAAGGTGTTCTTTGATGTTATATGTAATGATCATACTCAAGAGATAATGATTTCCATGTAAGCCATTATGTCTTTGGTATTAAATGAATATGAGAGTCCCCAACACACTTCCTATCTATGTTGGAGGAAGGATTGGGTCAAGAGGCATCATGTGTTGCTCATACACTAGCCCAAGGTGTCCTAGAGCAATGTTCAAACAAAGTGAAGACTATGATTTTCCAAGGTATGAGTTCTTTGGTGTCTAATGATAAAAATTTGGTATCTAATACTTGCATGAGAGTTGGCATTTGCACAGAAAAATCAGACTTAGTTCAAAAGAAAGAGAAAGAAGAAGAGCCCTAGATGCAAATGAGCAAGGTAAAGAGTTATTTTTGAAGAGGTTTCCTTGCCTTTGTATGATTGTATGCATGTTGATAAATAATCATGGGAGATGAGCCCAAGAGGGAAGAGAAATCCGATTTGCAAGTTTGCATGGACAAGCAAAATGAGGACAACCAAGAGGTAACTAATGATCATTATTTAGTTGCTTTGGCATCGGTGTGATTGCATAACATTGAATCCTTTCTCCAAGTGTGGGACTTGAAAAAATGAGAAAGGATTCTCCAGAGAAGGCTGGTTCCTATTCCTCTGTTCGAGATGCACACGAAATATGCGAGAGGTTTTCTCAAAACCTAATCTAATCTGCGAGGAGACAAGGTAAGAAGATGCATAAAATAAATCTAAGCTAATAGAGGTGATGCAGGGAATGAAGAACACCTATTTTGCCGGTGAACACGAGACCATTTGAATGTGATATAAGATCATGCACTGAGATGACAAAACTGCGGTGAAAGACCGGGAGGATGTAAAAATGAACACGAGAGAGGGTGAGAATCATCCACGAGACATGCATTACTTGCTCCAAAGATTGATACAATACACTAGAAATGCCATGAGGCGAATAGTATTACGGTTCAAATGAGAGGTTCGAACTCCACAAATTCGCTTGAGGAGAAGAAGGGAGAGAGCAAAACAGAAAAAATGTTCGACCCTTGAAAAGAAGCTCCTCTTTACAATATATAGAAAGAATGAGAGAGGAAGAGAGAGGGGAAAGCCAAATCTACCCCAACCACCTCCAGGTTGCATTTAATTCATCTCATTATGGCAGAAGCGGCGGATCCTGGCAAAACGGCGGGCTTTCTTACAGAAGCGGCGAACTGTCTGCTGCATTAAAGTTGTTTGTTGAAGCATTACTTCTGCTTGTTATTTTGCGCCAGAGGCGTTTCTTGATTTTCTCTCTCCAAACTGAACCAAAATGCAAGATTGACCCCGGAATCGTGTAGAGAATTTTACCAGCTTTCCGTTGATATAAAGAACGTGCAAATCCGAGCTCTGGATCGAAAGTTATGGCGATCTGAAGATTTAGGGCAAAAACAGGCCAAAACGTGTTTTGAAATCTTTCCCGCGCTCTGCCACCTGGATGACACGTGGCACGTGCTGATTGGACGAGCAATTCTCTCTCCTCTGCCTTTCGTGGGCTTTCCTTTTGAAATTTCCTTGTGGGCCCCTTAAACTTGGACACGTGGCGCTATTTCATTGGTTCGGGTCAGTGCTCGAAACCTCGCCCTTTGACTTTTGGACCTTTTCCCTTGTGACACGTGTCGTGATCTGGTTGGTTCTCGGCCCTTTTTGCGGCTCTTTCGCGTCCACCGCGTCCATTTGTCCCGGATGTCCCAGTGCTTTATCAGGACAAAACCTCCGATCCGCTCGAAATGGGCTTCCTCGTCCCTCATTTGGCGATGACACGTGGCATGCATTGATTGGCTTTCGGCTCCTTTGGCGTCCATTTGTCCCGGATGTCCCATCTCTTTGCCAGGACAAATTCCTTCCGATTCGCCCTCACTGGTTCGGCCAAATTTGTTCGCGTCCTTTGCGGCCCGGATGTCCCATTTGCTTCGGTTGTTTGTTCTCATTTCGGCCAAACCGGCGGTTCGCGTCCTTCAGCGTACCTTTGTCCCGAGATGTCCCAAAGCGGTTAGTCATTTTTCTCCTTTTCGGCCGATCCAAGGCGTTCGCGTCCTTTTGTCCCGGATGTCCCGATTGCTTCCAGGGATTTTGCGGCAAATCGGCCCGATCCGCGTCTTCCGCGTATATTCGTTCCAAGCTGTCCCCGAAGGAAACCTTTAGAAAGACTTAGCCAATTTTCACGATTTTCTGTTTTTGATCTACTTGCTTGGAACCTATGCAAAACTACGATGCATGTTATCGAAATTTACCACGGGGGTGAAATTTTGACAACGGTTTTGAATGACTCGGTGGGGTCACTGCTGCTAGGTAGAAGATCAGTGGCCTTTTAGCGATCTATTGGGCATGGAGTCATAAGCAATAACCTGAAACGAGCTTGATATCTAATCCAGGGCACGATCTGCAACTTCTTCTCCAACAACACTCGAAGCTTGAAAAACAACACGAGAGCGTAGAAAACACATGTGCCGAAGCACTTAGGAAAACTGAAACCTAACTACAACAGGACAATGTGCACAAGCACTTGGAGGAATGAAAATCTAATTAATATTTACAAGGTAGTGAACTTCCCTCTAGAGGCAACGCTTGAGATAGATTCCATTGACTGGAATCTGCAGTTCTTCACCATCAATGAGGCCAATTGGAAAGCATTGCTGCTCTTGCGCTTCGTGACCATGTATGGGCCACTCGAATGGCATCAAATTTGAAATGCCTTCTGGTTTTGCCCGATCTGCATCCCATTTCAACACTAGATCTCCAACTTGAAAAGATCTATCCTTGGCCTTTCTGTCAAAGGTCTTCTTGATCAAAGCTTGATCCTTTTCCATTGCTTGGGATGCCTGATTTCTGATCTCTTGCAGCTCCATCAGCTCTGCATATCTCACCTCCATAGGCTCAAATTCAAGCAACTCCAGCTGCTTCATGAGTTCCATGTTGGCAACTCAAGTGACATGGGCAAGATTGCCTCTCTTCCATAGACAAGCTTAAATGGAGAATTACCTGTGGATCTTTTGGGAGTGATCCTATCAGCCCATAAGGCTGATTTCAGTTTGGTATGCCAAGCCCTCGGTTCTCATCAAGAGTCCTCCTAATGATCCTCAGCAAGTTCTTGTTTGTAGACTCGGCCTGGCCATTACCTTGAGGGTAATAGTTTGATGAAGTGCTTAGGTAGATCCGTTCTTGACAGCCCACTCAGTCACCTTAGATCCAATGAATGCCAATGCATTATCAGAGATTATTGTAGTAGGTACACCAAATCTGGTAGTTATCCCTCGTAAAAGTCCAAGATCTTTGACTCATTCGCCTCTTTGAGTGCTCACCATCCATCCATCGGTGAAGTAGTCCGTGGCTGTCAAAATCCATTTGTGCCCTTGGCTTGAATTGGGATTGATGGCTCCAATGAAGTCTAAACCCCATTGCATGAATGGCTGGTCAACTGAGATTGGATGTAATGGAAGGGCAGCGAGTCTCTCTTTTCCTGTGAAGAATGCACAATTCTTACATCTCTTGATCCATGCATAGCAATCACTAAAGATTTTAGGCCAATAATAACCAGCCTTCATGATTTTTAGAGCTGTCACTCTTGGTGCAAAATGGCCACCAGCTGGTCCATCATGAAACTCTTTTAATACCCTTTGGATCTGACCTGTGTTAATGCATCTCAGCAGCACTCCATTCACATCCTTCTTGAACAAAACTCCATCAATGATGGTATATGGAACAACTGCTGACCCAGAAGTATCTCCTCTTCGCTTTGCTCATTTCTGGAGGGCATAGGCCTGTTTGTAGGAAGTGCATAATGCCTTGGGTCCAGCAAGGAGTCGGGGCAGCATTGTCTTCTTCTTGTCTGCCACTCGGCTCATGGCTGTCTTGAACTGTCAAAACAACCTCTTCTTCGTTGCATACTTCCTTTTGCTTCCCCAAAACCAGCTGCTCACACAATCCTTTCCCTCTTACCAGCTTGGTGATCTTGATCTCAATGTCATACTCCATGACACGGGTGATCCAACCTGCCCTTTTCTCATTCAAATCCTTGTTGAGGAGGAAGTCCTTAACTTGACATGTGAGACCAGCAAGCTGGACCTTGTTGTTTGAGACTAAATGCTTGAATTTCTTCAAGCTTCGATTCTATGCAAGCACATGCTTTTCAATAAAAGAGTACCTCACTTCGCAGTCATCTAGGCTCTGGCTGAAGAAGGCAATCGGCTGTTCATCATTATCTTTGTTCTGCTGTACCAGAATGGCAAAAATAGTGTCATCACCTCCAAATGCATAGAGGATGAAATCCTTGGAAAATCTGGGTTGATGAGAGTGGGTGCTTGGGAGATGGCTTCTTTGATTGCTTCAAAACTCTCCTTGCCTTCTGCCAGTCCACTTGAAAGCCATGCTTTTCCTTAACATTTTGGTGATGGGCTTGACAAGGGCTGCAAAATCTGGGACAAACCTCCGAACAAAGTTTATCCTTCCCAGGAAACTCTGAAGGGCTTTCTTGTGGCTTGGATGGTAGAGCTCTTATGGCTTCAACCCTCTCTGGATCAATTGCTAATCCTTCCCTGGAGACAATATGGCCAAGGAGCTTCCCTTCATGTGCAAGAAAGATGCACTTCTTAGGATTTAAGGACACTCCGAACTTTCTACACCTCTGAAACACTTGCCTGAGGTGAAAGAAATGGTCTGCTGCATTCTTTGAGAAGACAGTAATATCATCTAGGTATACCAACACTATCTTGTTGATCAAGCCTTTGAATGCCATATCCATAGCTCACTGGAATGTTGCTCCGGCGTTCGATAGTCCAAATGGCATCTTCTTGTAAGCATATGTGCCCCATTTGGTTGTGAAGGCTGTCTTGAACTGGTCTTCCTCCTTTACCATAATCTGATTGAAGCTTGAGTAACCATCAAGTAGTGAAAACCTTTATGAACCAGCTACGACCTGCAATATTTGCTCCATGGAAGGGAGTGGATAATGGTCCTTGAGAGAGGCTCTATTCAAATCTCTGAAGTCAACACACAGCCTGATCTCTCCATTCTTCTTTACATTTGGAACTAAGTTGTGCACCCAACTAGAATGCTTGATTGGGAATATGATTCTTGACTCAATCAGCTTGTCCAATTCTTTCCTCATGAGAGGCTCCATGTGTGGATTGGTGGTCTCTTTTACTGACAGCAGGCTTAGTATTTGGATCCAATTCGATGGTATCTTTGAGCTAAGTTGGGATTGAAACCTTTCAAGTCTTCATAGCTCCAAAACAAACACGTCGGGGAACTCTTGACATAGGCTTGTATGAACTCACATCTTTCTTGCTCAGTTGTCATCTTTCCAATTTGCAATGGCTTGTTCTCTTCTACCAAGATGGATACCGAATCTTCTCTCTTGACCTGAATGTTTGCTTTCTCCTTTCTAAACTGATCATTGGGGTTAAAAATGGACTCCAAAGTGATAAGTCCCTTGGGCAGCTTGTCAGTTCTCAGCTGTATCACTTGGTCACCATATTGTTGTTCCAACTTTTCTTGATTCTTAGCTGAGAACTCAGCTTCTTCTTGCAAGAAATGGATGATTTGCTGGTCATTCTCAAATACTTGCCAACTGACATCGTTATCCGGCACTGAAGGCCTCACAATCACGTGGATGTTTGGTTGTACCTTGTCTTGTTGAATGTTTTCTACAATGTCAAAGGCTGCCCCTCTTGCTGCTGCTGCAAGCTGTCGTGACTTGATTCTCTTTCTAGGAATGGCTTTAATGCTGAAACCCTCAAAATCTTCCATGAGGTCCCACACCCTGTTCTTGTAGCACCTGAGTAGATCATTTTTGGCCGCATGTTGTCCCTTGACCTGATTTACAATCAATTCACTGTCCCCAAAGACTTGCAAGTTTTTATTTTTTTCTTGATTGCCCAATGCATCCCTTGCACCAAGGCTTCATATTCAGCAGTGTTATTGGAGCATGCAAATTGAAATCTAAAAGCTGAATAGTACTTTACTCCTTGAGGTGAAACAAGCACGGCTCCACCTCCTGCACCTTGTCTACTCCTTGATCCATCAAAAAACAGCTGCCATACCTCATTGTCATCCTTGTGGTTTGGCTTAGTGATGCTAGGAATAGGTTGACTTTCTTCGTGTATACAATAGACTCTAGCTCAGATTCTTCTATTCCTTGATAAGGATCAAAAGCATGCACCTTGCTTGCCCATTCATCAAGAGTTAGATCCGGGATGTTTCCAACTTTAGTGTCAGTTTCATCCGTGCTTGGGTGATCTTCTTGATCAAATGCTGAGCAATTGGCATTAATCTGACTTGGAGTGTAGGGCTCAATATGGAAGTTTGCAATAGGTTTAGATCTGATTGTGGTCTTAGTTCCATATCTTGTCTGAATAGCATGTGAGACCAATCAATGGACAAATATCCCCCAATCTTGGCAGTGAAGTCCCTTGACAAACATAGGGCAAAGAGTGGTGGAAGGTCTATGGCTGACACATCTTGTAAAACAACAACATTTGGACATGCGTGCAAGGTAAGACTCAAATTTCTAATCACTCCAACTGTTGCTATTGCTGTCCCATCCATCTGCACTACCCCTTTGGATGTTGTTTCATCTGAAGCCCTAGCTGATCAGCTATTTGTTTGGGCATGTGCTTGAGCTACTTGCTCCGAGAATCATCATGCGATTATGCACTAGCTGATTTCCAATGATTAATGAAACATAGAAAGGAGGGGGTTTCAACATCTTACCTTGTTGTCCTCCATGATTTCCTTCAGATTGGGCAGCATTTGTAAGCACTTTGTCTTGCATCTGCTGATTCGAAGTTGGCCAGTCCTTCATGGCGCTTGCGTGCCAGATCTCTTTGGCACAGGATGGATAGGGATTCCCACATAGATATATTGACGTTTGTCTTCTTCATCTGATCAATGATATTGAATGGTGATGAAGGATCTCTCTGCTTTGTCCCTTGGTTTGCACATTTACTCCTTGTATGTGGGCAGCAACAGCTGGCATTTGAGTTGGCCTAGGGGCTGTTCTTGGCTGCCCTTGTGCATTTGAAACGGGACTTTGCTTGCCAATCATTTGTGGAGCCGTGGAAGGTTGTGGATTGGCTGGGGCTAATGGCTGCTCTTCACCCAAATTTCTCCTTTTTGACCTTGTGTTTGCTGCAACACCTTGAGAAACTGCCTGGTTCATGCCACAAAAATCCTCTGCTTGCCAATTTACCAATGTGGTGTCATTTGGGGCTGATTGCTGTTGGAATGTTTCTTGTTGTTGGCTGTTTTCTTGACTATTCTCACCCTCCACACCAGTAGTTGTTACCATTAAAGCTTGAGTCAAAGCACCATTGAAGCACATGGATTGATTATGAGGCTCATTACATGGAAAACACCAATCATACTCCTGGGCAATGTTGTTTTGTGCTGGTACTAATGCCTTAGAGGCAGATATGGCATTTGGATTATAGGGCTGGAATGGTCTATTGGCAGGAGGCCTTGCTTGATTCTGATTTGCAGCTGGATTGGGTGGCCTTTGAGGCTGATATAGCTGCCTATTAGGTTGAGCTTGAGGCTGATACGAAGGTCTAAAACCTTGAGCTTGCTGTCTCTTGAGTGTAACCAGCTCATTACCTAAATTTTGCAGTTGCTTCATGACCTCTTGAAGCTCATTTGGGGCACTTGGAGATGAAGTGGAAGCTTCATTTGAACTCTGATTTCTAGGAGTGGGAGAAGGAGCTAAGACAGGTGCTTGACTAGTACTTGGGCTCTCTAAACTTGGATATAATGGCATTGGAGGCCTAGGAGCTAGCTTGCCAGCTTGAATCAGACAATTTTCAGCTCTAATGGCAATACTATAAGCAGCAGGGATAGTTGTGCCTCCCATAGATTGAACCAACATAGAAATATCAGAATTTAAAGCTTTAAGGTAATATAGAAAAGCACCTTCTTTGTTGGCACCTTTGCTACTCTGGAATTCTATCCCAAGACCTTTGAAATCTGAAGTTGAAGTCAGTTAGCTGCTCATTGGAAGCTCTCTTGATGGTTGTCAGTTGCTCCAAAAGAGACAAGTTGTCTCCCTTCTCTCCAAATTGATCATGAAGTGCAATACACAGCTAATTCCAGTTTGTGATAGAGCCACTCAAGGCTCCTAAACCATTGCAATGCTTTCCCCTTGAATGAAGACGCCAATGATTTGTGACTACTTGCATCTCATTAATCTCATGGATTGCACAAATGTTAGCAATGTCCTTGACATGATCACCGGAGTGGTCGATTTTCTCCAGTGAAGTACGGAATGTTCTTGATCTGCAAGCCAGGATTGGATTTTGTGCATTGAGAGCAAGTGGGCTGCTGCCTGTGAAGTTGACATAGGGGTTCAGTGGTTGCGCCATTCTGATTGGTCGAAGAACTCTTGAATACTGAATGAAAGGCCGATCAGGTGGAGGAGTTGAGAGAGTTCAGTTTGGTGGAGATGGAGACCTTTGAATCCTTCTTCCTCTTTGCCTTCTTCTTGGAGATAATTGCAGGTATTCAAACAACACCTCTTCTTCTCCAACTCTTGACCTTGTGATTCTTCTCATAAGCTCTCGGGCTGCACTTTCTTTGAAACTAGTTGATCTTCCTCTTGGAGTCGCGGATATGCGAATAATAGCTCTTTTTCAAGCAAGAAAATTGCAGCGGATGCATATCAACTTTGCTTTGCAATAAAAATGAGACCTCTAGGTCCCACCGGGTGCCAAAACTGTTAGTGCAAAATCACAGCACCCCTGGATGCAGATCAGGTTTCTAGGTTGATCACTTTGGCATCCAGTGTGATTGCATAACATTGAATCCTTTCTCCAAGTGTGGGACTTGAAAAAATGAGAAAGGATTCTCCAGAGAAGGCTGGTTCCTATTCCTCTGTTCGGATGCACACGAAATATGCGAGAGGGTTTTCTCAAAACCTAATCTAATCTGCCAGGAGACAAGGTAAGAAGATGCATAAAATAAATCTAAGCTAATAGAGGTGATGCAGGAATGAAGAACACCTATTTTGCCGGTGAACACGAGACCATTTGAATGTGATATAAGATCATGCACGGATGACAAAACTGCGGTGAAAGACCGGGAGGATGCAAAAATGAACACGAGAGAGGGTGAGAATCATCCACGGACCATGCATTACTTGCTCCAAAGATTGATACAATACACTACTGAGAATGCCATGAGGCGGGAATAGTATTACAGTTCAAATGAGAGGTTCGAACTCCACAAATTCGCACGAGGAGAAGAAGGGAGAGGCAAAACAAAAAAATGTTCGACCCTTGAAAAGAAGCTCCTCTTTACAATATATAGAAAGAATGAGAGAGGGAAGAGAGAGGGAAAGCCAAATCTACTCCAACCACCTCCGAGTTGCATTTAATTCATCTCATTATGGCGAAGCGGCGGATCTGGCAAAATGGCGGGCTTTCTTACGAAGCGGCGACGAATGCCCATGCTGCTGCATTAAAGTTGTTTGTTGAAGCATTACTTCGCTTGTTATTTTTTGCGAGGCGTTTCTTGATTTTCTCTCTCAAACTGAACCAAAATGCAAGATTGACCCCGGAATCGTGTAGAGAATTTTACCAGACTTTAGTTGATATAAAGAATTGCAAATCCGAGCTTGGATCGAAAGTTATGGCGATCTAGAAGATTTAGGGCACAAAACAGGCGAAAACGTGTTTTGAAATCTTTCCCGTGTTCTGCCACCTGGATGACACGTGGCACGTGCTGATTGGACGAGCAATTCTCTCTCCTCTACCTTTCGCGGGCTTTCCTTTTGAAATTTCCTTGTGGGCCCCTTAAACTTGGACACGTGGCGCTATTTCATTGGTTCGGGTCAGTGCTTGAAACCTCGCCCTTTGACTTTTGGACCTTTTCTCCTTGTGACACGTGTCATGATCTGGTTGGTTCTCGGCCCTTTCGGCTCTTTCGCGTCCACCGCGTCCATTTGTCCCGGATGTCCCAAAGTCTTTCTGGGACAAAAACCTCCGATCCGCCCGAAATGGGCTTCCTCGTCCCTCATTTGGCCGATGACACGTGGCATGCATTGATTGGCTTTCGGCTCCTTCGGCTCCTTCGCGTCCATTTGTCCCGGATGTCCCAGTGCTGCCTGGGACAAATTCCTCCGGTTCGCCCGATTCGGCCGGTTCGCGTCCTCGCGGCCCAGATGTCCCATTTGCTTCCGGACTGTTTGTTCTCATTTCGGCCGAACCGGCCGGTTCGCGTACCTTTGTCCCAGATGTCCCAAAGCAGTTAGTGCGAAAGTTCTCCTTTTCGGCCGATCCGGGCGGTTCGCGTCCTTTTGTCCCGGATGTCCCAGTTGCTTCCGGACTGCCTAGCGGCAAATCGGCCGATCCGCGTCTTCCGCGTATATTCGTTCCAACTGTCCCAAAGGAAACCTTTAGAAAGACTTAGCCAATTTTCACGATTTTTCTGTTTGATCTACTTGCTTGGAACTCGCAAAAAACTACGATGCATGTTATCGAAATCCTATCTCCAAGTAGTTGACTTCTTCGAGTAATGGTTTTTAAACCAATCACTTAAGTTGTATAATTTAATTGATTGCTCAATTAATTTGTCGGAGGAAAGAAGAAGGAAGAGGAAAGCTGCAGTCTTGTCCCTTTTCATGTCTACATGCATGATTCTTTTGCCTTTGATTCTCGCCAAATTGGACTCGAGAGCATTGGATCTCGAAACAAGCTGGAATTGGAAACAAGCTGGAATTGGAAGCGGCCGGATCTCGACGTGTCTGAATTTTGCCTTTGCCTTGTCTTCTCTTTTATCCTTGAAGCTTTTGCAGTTCTTCTTCAGTACATGCATCAGTGCAATGTTTTCCGTAAATAACTCTTTATTTTTAATTGCATATGAACAATTAAAAATTCTGGAAAGCACTCCGGGTGAATGCAACTTCAATGAAGGCTTCAACTGGAAGATTGGGAGCACATGCACAAGATCCTGGAAGGAATTTTCCACGCATTGACTTCTTCACGGGCTGCATTTGAAACAAGAGGATGAAGCCTTTGCAATTATGGATCTGAATCTGGATCTGGATCTAGCACACTCCATGACGAATTCTGGCAGCTGGGATGTGAATGGAAATGTTGCAACTCGAATGATTCCACTGCTTTTGACTGCACGCATGAGGGAAGTCTTTCTAGCTCTGGATCTGTCAATCAATTCGGAAAGAGGTTCTGGACCTAGATCTGTGTCTCCTATGTCTAGCAAATTTGGAAGTGATGCATGACTCCATTGTGCTTTTTTTTTCGTCCCTCTTTACCATGGCTTTGTCTATCTTTGTCTAACAATTCTTTTTCTTCTTATTTGACCGGATTTCTTCAAAACTCAAAAGTGCGAGATATGGATAATTCTTTAGATTCGGAGGATATATTCAATGTATTGGACATTGATTAAAGCTCCTTTTCTTTTGTAAAGCACCTATAACGAATTCTGCAGCTTAATTCGAGATAAAGATGGCAACCGGAACATGGGCACAATGAATTTTAATCATAAAAATCTGCATAATTCAAGCTCTTGTCCCAAAAATTGATGTTTTGTTTGCATGCAAAGTGAGCATGAATTTTTCCAACTTCACCTGAGCACCTGTATCACTTATGCAAACAATTATCCAGACACAAATCAACTCCCTTCAACCTGTGCGTCAAAATTGGAAGCTTTTAGCATTGATTTCACCTTCTTTTGAGCAAAAATCCTCTTCAAATGGGGCGCACTTTTCCTCTGGGCTGCACTTCTTTACCTATGAATTAATTAATTCATCCATATGGCAGCCCTTGCTTATATAATCTTCACCATTCTATAATTAATTAATGCCTTTCCTATTCTTGGCAATTAATTAATTAATAAGCTTCACTCTTCAAATGGGGCGCCTATTTTGTGCATGCTCATGGCTGCCATTAAATAAATTAAATTTATTTAATTTTAGACTTCTGCTTCTAGTTAACTCAAGCCTCACAGTATGCTTTGACCTTAGCCACTGAAAATAGGAATTAATTTAATCATTTAATACTTTAAAAAGTATTATTTCTCTCCCAAATGGGGCTGCATTAAATAAATTAAATTTATTTAATTTTGGAATTCTATTTTTAAATTCCTTTTGTCCACTTCCCTTTGTTGACTTTTCCACAAGCCTGGGCGCCAAAATTGGGTGAATAAATATTAACAAATATTTATTTAATGCATTATTATTCACCCAAGGTGGGTCGCACTTTTTGGAATAAGGAATTTCTATTTTTAAAAGTCACATGACAATGGGATTATTTACCCTGCAAGGCAGCCCTGAAAATCCCATGATTCACTTAAGTCGTTTGACTTTCATAATGGGATTATTTACCCTGCAAGGTAGGCAATAAAATCCCATGATTCACTTAAGTTGTTTTTCTTTTATTCCACAATGAGAATTTTTACCCTGCAAGGCAAGTAAGAAATTCCCACCTGCCTACTTGCCTCTAATTTTTCCATCATAACTTAAGTGACTTTGCCTTCATGGGAAAAAGTACCCTGCAAGGCAGGTACAAAAATCCCACCTACCTGTTGCGACCAAAAATCCCATGATCCACTTAAGTTGTTTGACTTTCATAATGGGATTATTTACCCTGCAAGGCAGGTAAGAAAATCCCATCAATGCCTTAAGTGATTTTTCTTTTATTTCACAATGGGAATTTTTACCCTACAGGTAAGAAATTCCCACTTGCCTGTTGCCTCCAATTTTCCCATTGTGATTTAAGTGGCGTTGCTTCCATAGGAAAAAGTACCTGCTTTAGCGGATACAAAATTTTTACACTACTGTTGCTTCCAAAAATCCCATAATCCACTTCAAACCCTTTTTTTCCAAAAATGCGGCCAGCCTGAAGAAGCTTTTTGGTGCACGACTTCGTCTTTTCCAAGAGAACCAGATCTCTGATGATGAATTCCTTCTGCACAACGTGCATATGTGATCTCCAGATACTCCAGGCCAAGAATCAGGCCAAACCGACAAAGGAATTGATCTAGAGAAATTTCACAGAAAATGAAATGGGAAAACACAAAAAACACAATGTTGCCAAAAGTCACAAATAAAGCGCAGAACTCATTCCTAGTTAAAACCCTACTGGTATATAGGAATAATGATATGTACGATCACAATAGAGTTAAACCGGAGCGCAAATTGCCTCAAATGGGGCTCAAAATAATTAAATACAAATTTCCCGCAGACAAATCCCGACAACAAAATATAACAATTTTGGGCATCTGGGTATTTGGCGAAAATGGCTAATATGGCTCTTTGGGAATATCTTGACACAATACAAGAACTTTCTGGCAATAAAAACACAACATTATTTTAAAAGTACGATTTTTTTTTCGGATAGGGTAGTCACAGATTTCAGGATGAAATTTGGGGACACCATAATGCTACTTGGATTGGCAATGAATGCAAGGATGAGGGGATGAATGATAGGAAAGAAGAAGAAGCATTTCCGAGCACTTTAGGCCATTCTCAGCTTGCTGGTCCGTACGGTACTGCTGTACGTATCTAGTGAAAAACAATGAAGGAGGAGCAGCCAAGGTCACTATTGAATGATCAAACACAAGATTCAAAGGGGCAGCCAAGGGTAGACTTCAATATGGCCCTAAAGAGGTTTATTTCACCATATCTCCCTCCACAAAAAAAGCAACCACTTAACTACATTGAGGTAATAAATTATTCCAAGTTTGATTTGGCTAGTACTAATGATGAAGTTGTTGATGAGCATGTGCATGCTAAAAAGGAAAAATCAGATTTGAAGGATATCATTCACCTTCATCATGAGCCATTTGAAGGACAAGAAGGGAGTATGAGTCTCATGGTTACTCCAAGTCATTTCCTACATGACATGAGCATTGATAAAGGAGAAAAAGGACTTTGGATGAAGAAAATGATGAAGGAAAGAGCGCTGTCCTAAACTCAGAAATTCTGAGTTTTGTATATGATGGGAACAGCCCAAGGTATGGTCTTTCTTATTTTATTTCTCCTCATATGTTGAGCTTTGATGGGTATGTTCATAAGCATGTTAGAGGGATGGATATGAGGTATATTGGTCATATTTTGATTGGTATTTTTGCTCCTAACACTTGGGTGCATGCGGAACATAATGGCAAAGGAGAAAGAGTGATTGATACTCTTTCCCACGGAGGTATGATAAACAACCCACATAAAGTCATTCCAAGGTATGAAGAGAGTGGATTATGGTTGCATACTTTTCTATCTCAGATTTGTACTTCTAATGAGAGGCATGCAAGTGACAAAGATAAAATGAGGATTAGGAAATGCAAAATGGAGCAAGAAGACTCCTTGGGACAAGATCATGCACATGGGCACTCAAAGGTATGGGAACCAATGATCTTTTCAAAAGAAATCAGATCTGATTTTCTGATTTTTACAGCTGGTTTCATGTGTCCAAGTGAAGTTTCAGATTTGAATATGGGGAATAAAGGTGTTGGCAAGCATGTCTTAACATTGGTGGACCCGGAAACCAATGGGAAGGGTACATTTTTGAGTTGTAATAACAATTTTCAGTTTGAAGAACTTGTTAGGACAACCCCTATGGATTTTGTTGTTCATTACTTTGTGATGGTACACTTGACATGAGCAAGAACAAGTTGTGTTATAGATTGGTTTTCTCTCATTGCATGATTTGCATTCACTTAGATGAAAAGTTGGCTAGAGTTGGGAGTAAATTTTGTAATGTCCCCAATGGACATTATTTTACCCCTAAATAGATTTTAGGCAATCCCAACTTTAAATGCAACTTGTAGACAAAATACCAAACAAGTATCACGCAGATCTGAATTAAATAAGGAAATGCGACTTGGGTTAAGTGGAAAACCCACACCAATCAGCCTCTAAATTTATATCATTCCACTCAAATCTAGTACCACTAATTTATAAAGCCCAAATATGTATAAAATTGCAGATTTCAGATGTAAACAAGGCTGCAATAAATTATTTAAAAACCCTGTCTGCAACATAACTTCAAAAATTCATATCTTTTGCTAGAGAAGTCCAAATGAGCTGAAACTTTGGATCTTGGGCCAAAAAATATGAAGAATAATATTCAAAATTATTTTTGCACAAAGTAAACACAAAACCCTAATTTTTCCCTAAAAAGTAGGTCGCCCAACACATTTAGGGCATCAAATCAGCTCCAAAAATTAAGAAAACAAGCTACTTTGATTCCCAACATTCACCTCAAGATATAACAATACAAATCAGATTTTTAAGTACCTCCAAAGCACACAAATCAGCCAACAAGTGGGTCGCTCCACTAGAGATTAATAGAAGAACAACCATTGCAATATTTCTTTAAATCCTTACTACAAAAATCTGCCAAAAACTCTTCTATGAAATTAATCTCTACAAATCAGCCCTGAATCAACTCCAATAATGACAAACTAGGGTGGATCTTTCACCACCGAAGAGTGCCCTACTAGCTAGGAATGGATCTCTCACCACCAAAGCTAGGGTCCTTGTGGGATCTTACTCCACAAGCTAAAGAAAATCTAAGTGTGTATGCAAAAGCTATAAGCTTAAGACACAAATCAGAAAATATCAAATGGTTATGGAATATCTTCCCCTCAAGTCAACTTCTCCTTATAAAGGAAGAAGAGACCCAAAACAACCTCTACAATATCCAATTAGTTCACAAGGATTTCCCCTATGCAAGCATTTAATATTTTCCATATTAAATGTTTTTCCCAACAACTTTTTCCCTCCTAATGCAAGTCGCATTTTTCTAGGGGAAATACATAGTAAAATGGGCATTTATCCTTTCTATGTTCCCATTCCCCTTTTAAGGCAAGTCGCCTTTTCACCTAGGATGGATAACAATTTATATTTGGGTTCTTTTCCATCCTAGATTTAATAATTATTAAGTCATATAAATTATTATAAGTGCTCGATATATTTTTTTTTTTTTATTAATGGCACTTTATAATAATTAAATATAACTTAAGTCACCCTTATATTTTTCCTTTGGCCATTGGGTTGACAAAATAGGCCAAAGGTCTTCGAATGGGAAGGGGATATTACAAATTTTCAGTCATGATGAAGACATTCTTCTCAACTAGTTTGTTGTTCCTTCACATTGGGATAAAAATTTTGAAGTATGATTACTGTTGTACCGTCATTTCTATGTTTGTCATCACTATTTCCAGCCCTCTTATCACTTCTACAGTTGAGTTTTTAGCCATGAGATGGATGGAATTTTTGTTGGTGATCATTGTTGGTTGGTGCATGGTTACATTGGGATATATACCAGCCACTTTAGTGCGGATTTTTGGGAAGAATACGCACACATACAACAACATTTGGGGTGACATGACAGATTTTGGGGACAACCCATACATGAGGAAGATTTGGGAGCTCTGCATGTCTTGGAGACATGAAGAAGAAACAGGAAAAGTGTTTCTCAACACTTGTTTTTCTAATGAGTTTGCTTCATGTGCAGGATTGAAGACATGTGATGGAAGACTGCTGTCCTATTCATTTCATGAGGGCATTTTTGAGTGGGCAGCCTTGGAGCTTAACAAAGCTCATCCTTTTGATGACTCTCTATGCCATGTTGAGGACACCATCTCTTGGAGCACATGTTATGGAGCTGATGACCCATCTTTTTGGGTTGACATGAGGGAAAAAAATTTGTTCTTTCCAACTCTTCGCCACTTGATAGGCACTCGGATCGAGGCTTTGGATGCACCACCCCACATCTTCTCTTTGGGGCATGATGCATGGATCTATGAGCTTGTTATTGCTTGAGGGCAAGCAATTTTGAGAAGGGAGGACTGTAATGTCCTCTTTTTCGAACATTATTAATATTTATTTTTCATTTGCATTGTAACCCCTTGGCATGCCTAGCGCTACAAGTGGGAGTCTCTTTAGTTAGTTTAATGTGCACATAGGTTAGTTACTTTTATTTATTTAATTAAAAAATAAATAAAGTGCACATAGTCTTAGTATTAAATTTTTTAATGAGAGTTTATGTTTTCCTCCAAAAGGAAAGGTCGGTATTTATTGGATATCGCACCCTTAGTTCTATAAAAGGAGGTCACATTTCCTTAGAGGGTTATGTTGGATGAATTATTGATTTCACTCCATGCTTGGAGTAATTGGGATGCATGCCCATTGATGTTTTCCTTCTCTCTCTCTTGCGTGGGAGTTTATTGAGTTGGTTATGAATTGAAGTATTTTCATGAGATTTGCAAATCTACTTGTTGGTGATTCCCTTTCTAGCTTTGGCGACTTGGTCTTGGGTATGGGCATATTTGTTTGAAGCATAAATCTGCATTTTTGTGAAGGGTTTGATGTACTTTGGTGATTATTATTGTTGCTGCTGCATTTATTTAGCAAATCGACTTGGTTTGGGGTTTGATCTATCATATTTTGAGGTTGTTTATGCTAGATCTATTTGTTGTTGTGTTTAATTAATTATTTCAGAGCAAGGGCTGATTATTTGAATATTTTGGAAGGGGTGTATGAGCTGGAATTAATTTATATGATTTACTCTAACCCTAACGACTTGAAAGCAAGTTTCGAGGTTGCAGTTTATGGCAAGGTTTTAATGCTCAGAAAATTCAGAATCATAGTGCATTGGAAAGACATTGGTTTCTAGTTTGTTTTGCATTTTATTTCATGGAAAAACACTAAGTATTGGATGAGTTATGAATTTTTGAATATTTTAGCTGTCTACAAGCTATCTGGACATTATTAATTAATATTATTTCAAATCTGAAGTTTTGGGGTCAAGTTAATGTTGGATTTGGTTGTAGAAATTAGGAGGAATAAGGAGGAAGTGATTTCATAATTTTTGGAATGAATTTGATGCCCTAAATGTGTTGGGCGACCTAATTTTTAGGGCAAAATTAGGGTTTTATGTTGGTTGTGCAAAAACTGATTTTGGGACATTGTTCTTCATATTTTTGTGGCCCAAAATCCAAAGTTTGAGAATTTTTGCTTGGATGGTTAAGCGGGAAATAATTTTGGAAGATTGCAGCAGTTTGGGTATTTATTTAATTAATTAACTGTTGTTAAAAATCAGATCTGGGTGATATTAGCATTCTAATTAGTTTTCCCATCTAACCCACTACTTTGGCATACTCCAACCCCATTTTGGGTTGTATTATTGCCGACATTGGGTTATTTGAGGTCAAACTAAGAAGATCTAATCTTCCTAGGGTGATCGAGCATAATTAATTTTTTCGATTTAAATAATATCCCAAAAGGGGATATTACATTGCGTTCTTTATGAAATCTACAACATTGTAGAAATTCTCTCGACATCATTACATGCTCCTACCTTCCAAGAAAAAGGCACGAATGCCATATCCGATAATGATGATGTTAATGTAGCCAAATTCTAAACAAACTTGATATACTAAAATCTCGCAAATAATATGAACTCGAAAAGAAAATAGATCTCCTTCTTCATTCCCGAATAATGAATTACAATGTTCCCAAATAGGAAAAAACCCAACTCGAGTTGCACAAGTAAACTCTAACTAACTATGACTAAATCTACTCTAGGTGGCGGAAATTACTATTTTTAGCAATTTACTAAACCCTGCTATTCTTAGTAAGTTCGCATGCTTATTCGTACGGGCACAAAATTGCCACGCATCTTCTACATTCCTAAATTAGAGGAATTGCCAACTTTTTAACTCATAATGCAACTAATAGACTAAAATTAACTAATGCCCAAAAATAGGAAAAAAACCGAACTACAACTTAAATCCTAATTTTCGGCCTCAAGATGGTGGATTTAAAAAGCCCAAAATGTGTTTGAAACTTGCTCCAACGGGTAGGGCGGTTGATCGGTGCGTTCGTCTCATCGAAACATGTGGTTTAAAATAAAAACGGACTCAAACGGACACCCGGAGCTCAAGTTATGACCTTGTCAAGTTCCTACTAATTTTGGCGCATCATTCTCCCTTGCTTGAAAAAATGCAGCTCTTGCAAGTTGTCTTCTTCAAACTCCTTCCATTTATCTGCATCCAACTTCTTAATCTCCCACTCTTGTGACCCAAGTATTGTCCTCTTGTTCCAGTCCTTTCCAATGGACCAAATATTTGTTGTATTTCCCATGTCGCGTGTCCATTGTTTTCTTATCTAGAATCTGATCCACTTCTTCTTTCTTCTTCAGGAACCTGCTACCTTTAGAATCTACTACTTCATCAATAACATCCCCTTCTGCACCATCCCCATGAAAAGAATACAAATCTAAAACATTAAACACTAAGAAATATCAAAATTCCCTGATAATTCTACCTCATAAGCATTATCATTTATTTTTTCATGATTTTGCAGGGACCAATCTTCTTGTACTTCACCTTGTTATAGGTTCCTTTTGGAAACCTTTCCTTCCATGCAATATATACCATAACCAACTCACCAACACAGTAAATACCTTTCTCCGTCTGTGCACATCTGCATTTATTTCCTATACTTATCATTACTATTCTGCAGCTTCTTCCGCACTTCTTCTTGCAATTGTTGTATATGTTGGCAAATGCTTCGCATCATCATTGACTTTGCCATCAACTCGGTAGTCAGCTTATGCAAATCTAACACCCCGTTTGGATTACTCCCATACACAATTGAAAATGGAGACTTTCTGTGGGATCTATTTATGGAACTGTTATATGCAAACTCTACTTGTGGTAATGCTAAGTCCCATTGTTTTGAGCTTTTCCCCAACGATGCACCTTAACAGGTTTCCCAAACTTTGATTTACCACCTCTATTTGCCCATCAGTCTGAGGATGATAGGCACTGTTGAACTGTAGTTGAGTTCCCAACTTCTTCCATAAAGTCCTTTAGAAGTGACTTAAGAACCTTGTGTCCTATGCGAAGTAATGGTTTTTGGAACACCATGCAAAAACAACTTCTCTGAAAAAAACAAATTTGCTACATTTTGTCGCATCACTTGTTTTCTTGCAAGAAATAAAATGAACCATCTTAGAAAACCTATCAACCACAAAAAATTGAAGTCATTACCTCGTTGTGTTTTGGTAATCCCAAAACAAAATCCATACTCGGATTTGTCCACGACCCTTTAGGAATAGGCAACGGCATATACAACCCTGTATTATGTGCATGGCCTTTCGAGACTTGACAAATTCGACACCTCTCCACATATCTTACCACATCTCTTTTCAGCTTTGGCCAATAGTATTTCTCATCAACTTACCAAGGCTATCGTCTTATCTTTACCAAAATGCCCACCAATCCTCAGTGCTATGCAACTCTTTCACTATATTCTCTCTCATAGACCCATCTGGAATACATAGTTGGCGTCCCTTGAATAAGTAGCCATCCTGTAAATGTACTCATCCGGACATCTCCTCCATAGTCCGACAATGGATGAATTAACCTTTCAACAATATCCTTGAAATCAAATCAAGAAGAATACAAACCCTTTATTGCTTCAAAACCCACCACCTCATTTTCCATAGTGGTAAACAAAGTCACACGCCTACTCAATGCATCTCAGACTTGATTTTGTTTTCCCTGATTTATGTTTTAGAGAAAAGTATAACCCTACAAAAATGATACCCACTTTGGATGCCTACTATTCAACTTCTTTTGTTTATTCACATACTTCAAGGCTATGTGTCTAAATAACACAAACTCCTTAGGCACTAAGTAATGCCTCCAATGCTTAATGCTTGTACAATTGCATAAAATTCCACATCATAAGTAGAGTAGTTATTTCTTACCTCATTCAGTTTCTCACTAAAGAAAGCTATTGGCTTTCCACCTTGACTTAGAACAACACCAATACCCACATGTGAGGCATCACAATCAACCTCAAACACTTTGTCAAAATCTGGTAGTGCCAAAATGGGTGCCTCTGTCACCTTCTTCTTCAAGAACTAAAAACTATCCTCAGCTGCCTTTGTCCACAAAAACTCCCTTCCTTTTGTGCAATCTATTATAGGTGCTACAATATTGCTGAAATTTTTAATAAACTTTCAAGCTAAATGTTGCTAGACCATGAAAGCTTCTTACCTCTATTATACTCCGTGGAGTAGGCCATTCAATAATTACCTTTATCTTTTTCGAGTCCATCTCAAAGCATACCCCATCTCGCTGAAATAATAAAGCCCAAGAATACCAAACTCTCTTGCATAAATGTGCACTTTTCATTGGCTAGATTTTCTACATAACACTGAAAACCTAGGCTAAAGATCATGAGATAAATCTCCCTCATTTACTCGGTGAGGCTCTTTGTGTAAGATTTGTCTCTTAAAAAGTATGCTAGTATCTATTTGTGGGTATTACTTTAACCATGCATCTCATGAACCATAGCTTCGTGTCTTGAAGTTTTTTCAGACTCGTCTCCTAAGCAAATCATAAAAAAGAAAGGAAATATCTGATGAAGAAGAAAATAGTAGAAAAGGAAAGAAAGAGGGAAGATGTGCAACCCAATCAATAGATTACAGAGTTGATTGCATGCACATAGATAGAACAAATAGATATTAACATACAAAATTATAAGCAAAGGGAACTTTCAGATCTAGATCTAGAATAACACAAAGTTTATGAATAAAGTCCATGTTCCATCCTTCTTTGTTGTTAGATCTAAGACAAAAAAACTAGAAACAAAATGCACCGTTGACACAAAGTTCTCCAGAAATATGCTCCTTTCTATTCCTCTACTTTCAAATAGCTATCAGGGGTTTCAGCACAAAGTCTGGAACACAAGAATGTTGCTTACAAATTTTGATCCTTTAACCCATAGGTTCTTCCTCTACTTATAGCATGTAGAGGGGAAATTACAAATAGGAAGCCTTTAGTGAATTGGCACATGTGGAAGTCGGAAAGGAAACAACTGGCAATCTCCTCCTCAATTCCTCTTTGCATGACATGCATGATTTATAACTGAAAATAGAACCTTCTATTTTGCATGTATGCCACCTATTTCCAAGTAATTGACTTCTTCAAGTAATGGACTTTTAAACCGATCACTTAAGTTTTATAATTTAATTGATCGCTCAATTACTTTGTCAAGAAAATAAGAGAAAAAAGAAGAAAGAGGAAAGCTGCAGTCTTGTTCTTTTTTCATATTCTACATGCAGTTGATTCTTTTGCCTTTGATTCTCACCAAACTGGATCTGGAAGCATGATCTGGCGGTTGATCTAGAATTTTGCTTACGGGTGTTGCCTTTGCCTTGTCTTCCCTCTTATCCTTGAAGCTTTTGCAGTTCTTCTCCAGTACATGCATCGGTCTGCATGTTTGTCCGTAAATAACTCATCTTTTTTTTATTTTTAATTTTATGAGCAATTAAAAATTTAAAACACTCCGGTGAATGCAAATTCAATGAAGGCTTCTTTCACGTGATTTCTCACATGCACAAGATCCTGTGAAGGAATTTTCCACGACCACTTCTACATCTTCGTTTCGTTCAAGAGGATGAATTATTGCCAAAGCTTTTGTTAATTATGAGATCTAATTAATATTTAATCTAGATCTATTATCTCTCTCGATGTCGCAAATCTTAAGTAATGCATGATTCCGCCGAGCTCTCATTCATCCCACTTTGCCATGGTAGAGCAATTTTTGTTTTGGCTTTCAGCAATTCTTTCTTCTTTTTATTCAACCAAATTCTTTACAATTGGTGCAGATCCGGAATTTCTTCAAATTCGAAGGATATATTCAATGTGTCTGACATTGATTTAAGCTCCCTTTCAATTAAATAAGCACTGTAATGAATACCTACATTTAATTTCCCACAGACAAAATAAATGGGAATGAACACTTGATTTTTATCATAAAAATCTGCATATAAAGATCCGCTGCCCTATACTTCCTAGGCTTTGCTTACATGCAAAGAAAGGGAAAATATTTGTAACTTAACACTGGAACCTGTAATAATATGCATACAATTAATCTTCTTAAATCAAGCTCTTAATTTTTCCAACCTTGAAAGCGCCAAAAAGTTTGAAGCTTTCCGGCAATTAAAAATACCTTTTCGAGCAAAAATCCTCCTCCTTTGGCGCCAAAATGTCTGGAGCTGCACTCCTTTGCTAGAAGAATTAATTAATTCATCATTATGGCAGCCCATGCTTATATAACCTTCATCATTCTATAATTAATAATTGCCCTTCCTATTCCTAAATTAATTAAAAATCATGCTTTTCTCTTAAACTTGGGCGCCAAAATTTGCATGCTTTGGGGATGCATTAAATAAATTAAATTAATTTATTTTTAGCCTCCTTCCTTCAATTCTCCTTGACTTCACACTATGCTTTGACCTCATGCGCCGCGAAAATTAGGAATTAAATCCATTAATTAATACTTAAAAGTACTCGCAAGATGGGTCGCATTCCATGCTATGTTATAGGGCTGCATTAACACATAAATTAAATTTATTTAATTTTGAGCCTTGAAGGAGTTTTCCAATCTCCTTTGACCTTCTCATCATTTTAGCATGACTTTTCCACATGTTGTTTGGTGAAAATTAGGAATAGAAACAATTAATAAATGCAATTAAAGTTATTCTCTAATGGCATGCAAAGGGGTCCACGTTTTACATGGCTGATTTCTATATTTAAAAAGTCAATTTTGATGGGATTATTCACCCTATTTTTGTTTTTTTTTGTTTTCGGAAAATTGCACATCGCTCCAAAATCCCTTCATCCACTTAAGTTGTTTGACTTGAATTCCATAATAGGATAAATTTTACCACATTTACAACGCAAATCACGTAAGAGTAAGAAATTCCCATGCATGGTTTGAAAGAAGTTTTTTTTGTTATTTTCCATCATTTAACAGAAAAATCACTCGCAAAGTAGAGAGCAAAGAAAATCCATGTTCCTGCCTTTAATTTTCCCATTCTGACTTTTTGTGACTTTGAAATTCCATGGGAAAATTTACCTAAAAATAATTAAATCATTTTCACCTCACGCATTAGTAGAAGTATTTAGCGCAAAATCCATCTATTCCCAAAATGCGACTTGCATGAACCAAGAGCTTTCCGTGCATGATTTGGGCTTTTGAATAATATCACGACTTCCCGTAGTGCAAAAAATTACAAGTTCAAGATGATCTCCCCGATACTCAGAAGATCAAAGTAGTTCCCATGCGAAGGAATTGAATCGGGAGAATAACATGCGATGTCGGGCTCATCCTAAAATAATAAAAATGATAACGTTGCGGGAGTGAAGACCTTGGAATCAAATTGGTGTCACCCAGATTTCACCACGAAATCTGCGATACCCTATCCGAAAATTTTCGTACTTTTAAAATAATGGGTCGTTTGTTTTTTTATTGCACGAAAGTTCTTGTATTGCGTCAAATAATCCCAAAGAACCATATTAGCCTTTTTCGCCAAATACCCGATGCCCAAAATTGTTTTATTCTCAGTCGGGATTTGTCTTGCTGAAATTTGTATTTAATTATTTTGAGCCCTATATGAGCCTATTTGCGCTTTGTTTTAACTCCATTATAAGCGAATATGTTATTATTCCTATGTACCAGAAGGATTTTAACTTATTTTAAGTTTTGGGCTTTATTTGTAACTTTTGACAATTTTTCATGTTTTTGTGGTGTCCCGTTCGCTTTTTCACGTAAAATTCTCTCGGAACAACTCCTTTGTCGGGTAAGCCCGATTTTGGCCTGAGCATTTGGAAAACATATATGCACATTATGCCCGGAGGAAGTCGCCATCGGAGGTCTGGATCACTGGGAAAAAGCGAAGTCGTGCACAAAAAAGCCCCTGCGGGGATGGGCGCATTTTTGGAAAACAAAGGATTTAAGCTGCAATGGGAAAAATAGAAGCCGCAGGCAGGGTGGGAATTTTATACCTGCCTAGTAGGGTACTTTTTCCCGTGTTATAAAATTCACTTAAGCTGCAGTGGGAAAGTTAGAGGCTGCAGGCAGGCGGGAATTTATTGCCTGCCTTGCAGGGTAAAAATTCCCATGGTGAAATAAAAGAAAAGTGACTTAAGTGAAATCACGGGATTTTATTGCCTGCCTTGCAGGGTAAATAATCCCATTGTCAAAGTCAAATCACTTAAGTGGATCATGGGATTTCCGGGCTGCCTTGCAGGGTAAAAAATCCCATTGTCAAAAATTCTTAAAAATAGAATTCTATTATGCAAAAAAGTGCGACCCACCTTGGGTGAATAATAATGCATTAAATAAATATTTGTTAATATTTATTCACCCAATTTTGGCACCTAGGCTTGTGGAAAAGTCAACAAAAGCAAAGGGGAATAAATCAATTGGAAATAGAATTCTAAAATTAAATAAATTTAATTTATTTAATGCAGCCCCTTTTGAGAAGGAATTAATACTTTTTAAAGTATTAAATGATTATATTAATTCCTATTTTCAGTGGCTATGGTCAAAGCACACTGTGAAGCTTAAGTGAAGTGAAGTGTGAAGGATTAAATTGGATTAATTTAATTTATTGGATGGCTGTCCTTAAACATGCTATTTTTAAAAGAGAAGAGCATGATTTTTAATTAATTAATTGCCTTTAATTGTTAGGGCAATTATTAATTATAGAATTGTGAAGGTTATATAAGCATGGGCAGCCATATGGGTGAATTATTTGATTCACAGGTAAAGAATTGCAGCCAAGAGGAAAAGTGCGCCCCATTTGAAGAAGGATTTTGCTCAGGCAAGGTGGAAACAAGGCATTTGAAGAAGGATTTTGCTAAAAGCTTCCAGATTTGGCGCATGCTTTGAAGAAGGTTGATCTTTGTCTGCATAATTGTTTGCACAGGTGTTACAGGAGCTCAGGTGTTTTTGAAAGGATTCATGCTCTCTTTATGTGCAAATTAAACACCATTTTTTGGGGCAGCAGGCTTGAAAAGTGCAGATTTTTACAATTAAAATTCACTATTCATGCTCCGGTGGCCATTTTTGTCTGAATAAATTACAAGAATTCATTACAGGTGCTTTACAAAGGAAAAGGAGTTTTTATCAATGTCCATACATTGCATATATCCTCCGAATCTAAAGAATTGTCTAGATCTGCACTAGTATTGAAGAATTCCAGTTAAATAAGAAGAAAAAAAATTGTTCAGACAAAGATAGACAAAGCTATGGCGAAGAAAGATGAAAAAGAAAGCACAACAGAGTCATGCATCACTTCTAAATTTGCAGATATTGGAAACACGGATCTAGGCTTGGAACCTCTTGCTGAATTGATAGACAATCCGATGGAAAGACTTCACTCATGCGTGCGGAGAAACTTCACTCATGCGTGCGAGATTAAAAGCGGTGAAATTATTCGAGTTGCGCTTTTCCATCCATAACCCGATTGCTAGAATTTGTTATGCGAGTGCGAGATCCATATCCGGATGCGATTTAGATGCGGATGCAAATCCATATGTAGATCCATCCATATCTCATAGTTGCAAACCTTAAAGCACAAAGGCTTCATCCTCTTGTTTTGAATGCAGCCCATGGAAGAAGACAATGGAAAATTCCTTCCAAATCTTGTGCTTGTGCTCCATATTCCAACTGAAGCTTTCATTGAATTTTCATTCACCCTTTAGAGTGCTTTCGAGAATTTTTAATTGCTCATATGCAATTAAAAATAAGGATGATGAGTTATCTACGAACCTTGCAGCGATGCATGCATGCAGAAGAAATGCAAAAAAAGATAAAAGAGAAAAACGAAGGCAAAATTTCCTCTTCCTTCCAACTCGCTTCATTCATCCGATCCGGCCCGTTAGATCCGACTTTCCTTGTTTCCTTCTTCTTTGAATCGAATTCTCCGATACATGAAAAAGGACAAAGTCAGCTTTCCTCTTCCTTCTTCTTTCCTTCGACAAAGTAATTGAGTGATCAATTAAATTATACAACTTAAGTGATTGGTTTAAAAGCCATTACTTGAAGAAGTCAATTACTTGGAGATAGGTGGCGGAGCATGCAAAATAGAAGGTTCTATTTTCGATTGCAAATCATACATGTCATGCGTAAAGAGGAATTCGGGAGGAGATTGCCGATTGTTTCTTCTCGACTTCCACATGTGCCGATTCGACTAAAGCTTCCTACTTGTAATTGCCCCTCTACATTACATAAGTAGAGGAAGAACCTTCGGGTTAATCATCGATCGAAATTTGTAAGAAGCAATCTTGTGTTCTAGACTTTGTCTTTGAACCCCGAGAGCCACTTGTTGCAGAGGAATACAAAGAAGCGAGTTTCCTGGAGAACTTTGTGTCACGGCGTCTTGTGTTTCTTGCTTTTAAATCTTTAGATCTTTAAGTAAACTTTGTGTTATTTTAGATCGGATCTAGAAAGCTGCCTTTGCTTTATAATTTTGTGTGTTCAAATCTATTAAGTTTCTTCTATGTGCATGCAATTAGCTCTGCTTATCTACTAATTGGGATGCACATCTTCCTTACTTCTTCTCTCTGTAATACCTTGACTTTCTTCTTCTATCATTTTTCCTTTCTTAAACAATTTGCTTACTTGCTTGCGTAAACTTCTTAGTTATGGTTCATGAACTAAGTGGTTAAAGTAAAACCCCGATAGATAAAAACACATTTATATTGACAAATCGACACGGGAGCCTCACCGGTTAAATGAGGGAGATTTATCTCATGACACGCCTAGGTTTGATGCTATGCGAAAAATCTAGCCAACACAAAGCCTAGGATCCATTCCTAGTGAAAACCCTACTGGTATATGTGAATATTGACATGCAAAACCTTAACAGGGTTAAACCGGAGCACAATTTACCTCAAACGGGGCTTAAAATAATTAAATAAAAATTTCCCGCAAACAAACCCTGGCGAAGGGATAAAACGAGTTTGGGCATCTGGGTATTTGTCGAAATTGGCTCATATGACTCCCACAGGAATATCTTGGCCTTAATCTGAGACATTTTCCTCGCAATAAAAACAAAAAATGACCCATTATTTTAAAAGTACGAAATTTTTTACATGGGGTAGTCTCGGTTTCGGGTGAAATCTGGGACACCACACTTCTTCATATTTGCATAGAGTTTCTCTTTCCTTAACACTTTAAATATCACCCTTTGATGCCTCAAATGTTCTTCCTTAGTTTTACTAAAGATCAAGATATCATCAAAATAAACCACAACAAACTTACCATTATACTCCCGCAGCACGATGTTCATTAGTCTCATAAAAGTACTAGGTGCATTGGATAACCCGAATGGCATCACCAACCACTCATATAATCCATTTCTTGTCTTGAATGTTGTTTTCCATCCATCTCCTTCTCTCGATCCGAATCGATGGTAACCACTTGAAGATCAATCTTGGTGAAATACCTAGATCCAATGAAGCACATCCATCATATCATCAGGCGAGGTATTGGGAGCCTATACTTGATTTTAATTTTATTGATTTCTCTGCTATCCATGCACATTCTCGATGTTCCATCCTTCTTTGGTGTTAATAAAGTTGGGGTTGCACATGAACTCATGCTCTCCCTTACGACCCCCTTTCTCATGAGCTTTGCCACTTGCCTATTCAACTTTGCATGCAATGTTGGGCTCATCCTATAAGCCGCTTGATTTGGGAGTGAAGACCCTGAAATCAAATCAATATGGTGTTGAATATCTCTTTTGGGAGGTAATCCGTCTGGTAGCTTATCAGGAATAACATTAGAAAATTCTTCTATTAATTTTGTTGTTTCTACTAGTATTTGTGCACTTACAAGTTCATCCTTATTTACAACTAGTGCATAATAAAAACCGGTTGCCTTTTTGCCTCCTTCACAAATTCCTTTGCGAGAGAGCATATTTTCAGCCTTCCCCTCTTCCTTAAGAGGTAAAGAAACTACATTTGTGCCATCCTTCCGGAAAGTATAAGTATTCTTTCCCCGTCATGAATAACTTTTCTATCAAATTGCCATGGTCTTCCTAGCAGGCATATGACATGCATCCATAGGAATAACATCACACCAAATGTTATCCTTGTAGAATGTTCCCAATAGAAAAAACTTATTAAACATCTCTTATCAACAAGAAACTTCATTACCCTTCTTAAACCATGCAATACGGTAAGGGTTAGGATTCTTCTCACAATTAGGACCCAATTTCACAATCATCTCATTTACAACCATGTTCTCACAACTACCACCATCAATAATAACATTACATACCTTTCCTCCCGAAGTGCATCTTGTTCTAAAAATATTTGTACGTAGCCATACATCCCCCTTGATATCCTTTCGGAGCAATCATCGTCCTCTTGATCATCAGATTTTCTCCAACATCTAGTAGAATTTTTAGGTCATGTTCATCTTCTACTTGTTTAGCTTCAACAAGGTTTACTCTTGGAACATCTCCTTGCCTCTTGTCATGTGTATAAGAATGCGGGCATTCAAAGCCCGATGCTCCTCTTCACCACATCCAGAATAAACAAATGGTCTTCGTGGAGTCTCCCATCCTCTATCGCTAGCATATCCTCTACCCCTAGAAAATCCTTTGCCTCTTTGTTGATTCTAGAAATCTTGTCTCGTATCTTCTTGCTTTTCCAATCCACGAGATGATTCTCCCCTACCTTGGTTGAAACCATCTTGTCCCCGAAAGGAAGATGAGGCCCCCTATTCATTCCAGGTGATCTCCTAAAACTTTGACGATTTTGTTTTTCCTCGGCCTTTAAGGCTAATTGATAGGCATCCTCCATGCTCTTAATCTATGCATACGTATCTCATCTTGAATAGAAATTTTAATCTATTTACATACCTTGCAGACCATTTGTTCCTCAGTTTCTTCATGCTCTACATGAATGGACAACTTGTAGAACTCATCTGTGTATTCTTGCACTATTTGTAAGTTCTGTTTGAGATTCTGAAACCTCTTGTAAAGGGTTTGTGCATAATCCATAGGGAGAAATTTATCTTTCAGCTTCTTCTCCATCTTACTCCACGTCCTAATTCTTTCTTTCCCCTTTCTTGACCACTCTTTCTGTAGGTGATCCCACCATAACATAGCATGACCTTTCAATTTCGTGCATGCAAATTTTACCTTCTTTTCTTCTAACATAGCCTTCCACTCAAAAAAATTCCCCATGCTAGTCAACCAGTCTATCAACTCCTCTGGTTTTAGACTACCACCATACTCTGAAACATCAAATCTTATCCCATCATTCTTTCCTTCTAATGCTCGAAGCATCCTTTCTTCAAAAGCTAATGGTGTCTTTGCGTTTCCTCCTCTTCACAAACTTCTTCTTCATCTGTGTCATCTCCACCTTGATTTCCTCTTTGGATTATCATTGCAGCAAGCGTAGCAACTTGCCTCTACAGATCTTGCATATTTCTATTCATATGAGCAATGCCTCCTCTTCCTCTTCCTCTTCCTGCCATTTTTTTAAAGACTCGAACCAGCTCTGATACCAGATAATGTAGCCAAATTCTAAACAAACTTGATATACTGCAAATAATATGAACTCCAAAAGAAAATAGATCTCCTTCTTCGTTCCCAAATAATGAATTACAATGTTTCCTAAATAGGAAAACAACTCCCAACTTGATTTTCCAAGTAAACTCTAACTAACTATGACTAAATCTACTCTAGGTGGCGGAAATTACTATTTTTAGCAATTTACTAGAACCCTGCTATTTTAGTAAGTTCTGCATGCTTATTTGTACGGGCACGAAATTGCCACGCATCTTCTACATTCCTAAATTAGAGGAATTGCCAACTTTCTAACTCATAATGCAACTAATAGACTAAAGTTAACTAATGCCCAAAAATAGGAAAAAGCGAACTACAACTTAAATCTAATTTCGGCCTCAAGATGGCAGATTGAGGGCCCAAAATGTGCCAAACTTGTTCCAATCGGTAGGGCTGATTGCCGGTGTGTTTTTTTCATCGAAACATGTGGTTTCAAGAAAAACGGACTCAAATAGACACCTGGAGCTCAAGTTATGACCTTGTCAATTTCCTGCTAATTTTGGCGCATCAATGGTCCGGGATTAACATGGCAAGTTACAGATTTTTCTGCCTATGGGAATGATTTCAGGAAAAGTGCAAATGATATTCTAAAGAAGGAATAGAACGAAAAACCTGGCATGCTTTCTTGGTTCGAGATTCAGGTAACTCTTTTGAAAAATAATGTAAATTAATTCCTCTTTGCTTTCCATGTTTTAATCAGAGATTTACTGTATTGATACTGTATGACATATGTGATTTTTGAGAGAATGTGTTCTGGCATGCCTAGAATTTGTGCTTCTTTGTTGAGAGATTAATTTTCTAATTTTGTATCACATTTTCAAGCCTATTGAAATAATTTTCATGTATACAGAGGCAAGCTTTTGGATTTTTCTTGAATTTTATATATTGCTTAAACTAAGAAATAAGTATGTATATCTTTTATTGACTTGAATAATGACATGCAGATTATATCAGGTTTCAGAAATTTAATTCAGATTTTGAAACATGGATAGTAATTTCAAGCATTGAAAATTTAGAAAATATGAAACCGGTTCTTAGAGCCATGTCTATATTCCAGTATGGAGAAAACATAGAATGATGAATCTCCATATGAGCTGACGAAGCTAAGAACTGGCAATTGTGTTTTTTTCTATCTATTTTCCAAAAAAATTTAAAATACAACTCCAAATCCAATTGATTATATTGATGATGATAATCATTTTAACCTTAATCTTTTTCTCGAGTATGATATTTTATGTTCCTACTTTCTCACAGAAACAAGAACTTGAAAGTCCACTCGCATTCCCAGAGGATGATAATTTTCTGAACGGATTTCATGCTTCAGCTGCCTTCTCGATGCATTTGGACTTGGCAACCGAATTTAAGAACATTCATAAGAATTCTTATAATAAAAGTATTGATGAATTGTCACCTGTTTTTGATTCGTATCTGGGGTCTACAAAGCTGGCGAACTATTCTGTCTGACCGCATGTGGGCGTAAACTACCACCTGTAAGTATCTTATCCTCAGAATTCTATTTATTTTTTAATTTTTTTTGTTTTTGGTTTTTTCAGTACAACATGCTTTGATCTTTTTCACTTGCTCTCAAAACATTATCAAGATACTCCATTACAAGTGATACAGCATGTAGCTGAATAATCTCTGTTTGAAAACATGATTACCTGTTCGCCCTTGTGGCCGTGTCTTGTACCTATGTGGATTTTTTTGGTTGCCTACGTGGTGTTTGATGTATTTCCCTTTGGGCTTCATTTCTTTTGAGGTCATGTCCACTGCCAACCGCCCCCTTACTATGTAACACTTTGTATTATTTTGTTTATAATATAAAGGCGGTTCCAATAGTAAAACATGATTACTCAGAAATATATAAGTTGAAATAAAAGGCCAAAAGGCTGTAAGATTGCAAGTCAAATAAATTCTTTTGTTTTTTTTTTTTAGATATAGTTGACTGTTACTATGAAACCTTATCTTCGTTGTGTGCTGTTAAAAGCAAATTACATAGTGGATCTTATAGTTTTAACTTTTAAGTAATAAGTCAAAAGGCTGTTAGAGCATATGTCGTAAAAGGGTTCTTTCCATTTCCAAATATAGTTGCCACTTAAAAATAATCATTCTGCACTCTTCTTTTCCATGGAAAGAAAACTACACACTTCAATGAAAACATATTTAGCAGTTATGTAAATTGGCTCGCTGCATGTCAAGGCCATTAGCTAATAATATACCCTCGGAATCACTTCAGCGTGCCATTACCATAGTAAGCTAGGGAAATCCATTAGACAACAAGGATTGAAGTTTGTATATTCTCTCATGTGTATGATGTATTTTACAATAGGGAGTCCAAGTATAAATAGCTTGGAGAGTTTGTTTCACAACAGCCAAGTGGTTGGAGTGAACAAACTATTTGTTAGGAGAATCAACTAATATGCACTCTTCCAATTTGTATGTGCACATAATGAATTGAAACTCAACAATACATAACAACTTCCCTAAGTTAAGCTTAAATATCTTCTAGTGTGAACTTAAAGAAAGCTAAGCTAGATAGCTTCCGCCTTAGTGTGAACACGCTAACACCAACACCCTCCCTTAAGCGCAAAATTAGGGAAAGAGACATGAAAAACAAAGAAACAAATCCTCAAATATGGGTCCGAGAAACTAGGCCACATCCGGTACCCATGTACGAAAAATGAGTCACTATGGGGAAAATGTGTCACTGTAAAATTTCTCAAAAAACCAATAAAGCAACAAAGGTGGAGAGAGCTAACATATATTGCAAGATGTCCCAAGAAGCAAATGGATCAATACTCAAACACAATGCCAAAAAAAGTGTTTGGTGAATGGAAAGTTACTAAGAAACTCAATCATGCACAAGTGTTATGGATTCAAAGTCTTATTATTTTTAGGCACAAAGAAACCACAAGGTCTCTAAAGTGCAAAAAGGTTGAACTGATAACCAAAAGGCTAAAAGGATACTCTTAAGTGTCACACTCTTATTAACTACTTCAAGATGCTGAAAGTTGTTCTATTCAATCACCAGCATTGGTCTCTTTGGGGGACTCATAAATTGGAAAGACTTGACAAAATTTTACGGAGATACTTGACAAGAAAGTACCTTAGATATTGGGATATTCAAGATGTGAGACATTTTTCACATTCTAGGAGGAATCAACTTTGTATAGATTAAAACACATGTAAATATGTGTTGCAATAGGCACTAAATACTAAAATTTTATCCAAGTTCTGCCTGCTTCTGAGAAGGTGAAAAGGAACTAGCTGCTGCAAATTTTTGTCCTCGCATTTTCCCCCACCAATCAAGTTTGCTCATATGTTCCTGATAATCTGGCTATTTTCACTCCTAAAATGGTTTCCCTAATGTTTTCTCTCCTTTCAAAAGAAAATTAAAGAAATGGTTTTTTAGTTCTTTATGGGTGCCAGTTGCAAGTCCAGACTTGGTGATCTACAAGTCCTGGAAAGTAATGGCAATTCTGTCTCATGTCCTGCTGAATGAGCTCACTGGGCTTGACCTCGAGCAAGGAAACAGACTCATGAATCTTAGAAAGTCCGAGCCAAGTCTTTTCTATCATCGTGCTAATTCTGGTAGGCTGCAAACACAAGTAAGTTCTAGGGTTCTGCTCCCATGGCAAACATTGGATGATGTCCCCTCATTGCCACCTCTTGTACTATTGTATCTAACTATGCACTTGTGGGCATTTATATCTTTCGCAATATCAATATTTTTTAATCTTGGCTTAGTTGTTTCTGGAGGTGACAGGTAGTGGGGCTGGTATAATTGGGATTCCTACCAACTCAGCATATTTCAATTGTGTGATGAAATGTTTGTATAATGCTAAGTTAATAGACTTTGTTTGTTTGAAATACTAATAATCTATCTAAACAATTATGTCTGGTGTTCTAACATGATGGGACTGGAATGTAGACTGGCACAACCATGGCAGATCAGATGGACCTGCTTAGAGAACTAGTAAAAATGCTTGCTGGTGACATTGCATTATGTACCAGTTCGGTAAAACGTTTGTCTGAACAAGCTGCAAGTGATCCAGATGACATTCAATTGCAAGTAAATTCTTCTTCCTTGATTTTCTGGCTTTCAAAGATACACAATCAGAAGAGATTTGTTTGTCTGTTTTAGCCAATATTGTTTTGTTTCACGTTGTTTCTTTTGAAGCTCTCCTGTTTGTATTATCTTGAAGTTCAATTTGAAATTTCTCCTTTGTGTATGAAGTCTCAAATTCTGCAAAAAGAGGATGAAATTGAAGAGAAGAAACGGCATATGCGAGCTTTGGAGCAGAGAATGATTGGAATTGGAGAAGCTTTTGCAAACGATGCATCACTATCAGATTTACAAGAGGTAATGTAAAGAAACAGCGCCCATATTTTGTCAGCAATGTTGAAACAGCTACTGAATTGTGTCAGGTGAACAATTGTAATGTTTTACTAAATAGATAAGGTATATGATGTCTTAAATACTTTTAATGATTTTTCTGAGCTAATTTCTTTCATTGTTATGTTTGTGTGTCATTGATTTGTTCTCTTGGATTGAAGTTTGTTGGAAACATTTTCATATGCAGGTGAATGCAGAGTTAATGAGCCAAGTGAATGAGAAAACATTTGAGTTAGAGGTAAATTTCAAGGCATTCAATACTCACATTGACATTTACTTGCCTATTGTGCTGTTTAATCCTTGAAACAACATGCAGCATTGTACAATAACTAACAGATTATATGCTTGCAATTGAGAAACCTTTTGTAATTGGATGTTTTCTAATTCCAGCTTGTTTTTGTCTGCTATTGCAGATTAAGTCTGCAGACAATCGTATCCTACAAGAACAGTTGCAAACCAAGGTAAGAAACCTCCTCAATGATTAGTACTTCCAAAGAAAGTTTCTGGCATTACATCTCTTGACATTGTGCATATACATAATCAGAAATAAAGCATGTGTTTGATAACATAAATGATTTTACAAAGGTGTAACTGTAATGTCCATAAGCGGACAATTTAAATCATTTCCGGATTTCCCAGAAACCCTACTTTTTATCCTTAGGGCAGAAGTAATGGAATACTGATTTTTCCGTAAACCCTTATCAAAATACAACAATCTGGAAATTCTGGAAAAGTACCCTTATAGATGAAAATACAAAATTCTGAAAATGCCAACCTTTTTCAAAGAAATCTGAATACTACAAACCCAGATTTTTATTGCAAACCCTAGGGAAAAATACAAATTTTTACATAGCAATTGACAGCTTTCTTTAAACCCTCACGTAACAAATACAACAGTCTGATTTCTTCCTTTTTAAAATGTAAAAGCAAGAAAATAGGAGTACCCACAAGGACCGAAGCATTTAGAAAATCTCTTGGCACATGAATATGATGGAAAAAAACGACAACCCAAAACTGAATATATTTCTATTATATTTCAAACCACAAAACAGGAAAAACACCCCCATATGATTACAGCAAATATTTTGATAAGTGATGCCCCAGGATGGCATGAAGAGACCAAATGACGCGTATGCAACCTAGGATTGAAGAAATCTGCCCACGGATGATGCCCTAAATGCAGGTTTGAAACCCCAAAGGGTGTAGACAGCCCTAGAAATGGCTGCAAATGTCTCCAAAGACCTTCCCAAATTCAATTCCAGTTGATAGGTGGCTGCTCCACTGTAGAAAACACTGAAAATCTGATCTGCATATGATGCCCTAGCTGCCAATCTCTGAAATCATCTTGAAACTGTGCCCTAGCTCTAAAATTCTAGCTTTTAACTCTGAAAATCTGATATTTAACAAAAAATGTGAACTCGTGTGAGATCACAAAGGAGAAATTGAAGGGTTTTGTTGGCTAGATTTTCTGCATAGCTAAAAACCTAGGTAGTCATGAGATAAATCTCCCTCATTTACCGGTGAGGCTCCCGTGTAAGATGTTTATCAATTTAGTGGGTATGAATCCTAATAACTATTTGTGGGGTTTTACTTTAATCACAAAGCTCATGAACCATAGCTAAGCAATTCTGTAGCAAGTAAGTAGTTGTTTGTGAAGTATTTTCGAAAGGGGAAATAATGAAATTTGGGAAAGAAGAAAGGAAGATATGTAATTCAACCAATAGTTTATAGAGTTGGTTTCATACACATGGATTAAATAAACAAGTAGATCTCACAATATTTAGAAGTAAAGGAAAAGAAAAGCTTCTAATCTAAATCTCAGATAACACAAAGTTTATCTAAAGATCCACATAGAAGTAAGAAGCAAATGCACCGTGGACACAAAGTTCTTCGAAATCTGTCTTTATTCAATTTCCCAACTTTCACAAAAATGACATCAAGGGCTATAGCACAAAGTCTAGAACTCAAGAATGTTGATTAACAAATTGTGATCCCCCTTTTAACTGTAGGCTCTTCCTCTATTTATAGTGTATAGAGGGCAATTACAAATAGGAAGTTTTTAATGAATTCCCGCATGCGGAAGCTATAGAAAAGGGGACAATTGGCAATCCTTCTCCTAGAATCCCTCTTTGCATGACATGCATGATTTATAACTGAAAATAGAACCTTCTATTTTGCATGTCTGCCACCTATTTCCAAGTGATTGACTTCTTCCAGTAACTTGAAGTAATGGCTTTTATAGCCAATTACCTAAGTTTTATAATTTTAATTGATTGCTCAATTGCTTTGTCGAGAGAAAATAAGAGAAAGAAGAAGAGAGAAAAGAAGTTATTCCTGTTGCAACACTCTCCGTTTTTTCCTTACTCCATACTCTGCATGTTGATCCAATATGCCTTGTACTTCTGCTTCATCTATTTTAGCAATGAATGATCTAAATGATATCTCTACCTTGAATCTGAGATGTTTTTTCTCCCATATGTTGTTGAATCCTTTCCTTTGATTCTCACCAAACTGGATTTGGAAGCAACTGACTGTGATTTTTCTTGCGGGTGTTGCCTTTGACTTGTCTTCCCCTTTTATCCTTGAAGCTTTTGCAGTTTTTTTTTAGTACGTGCACTAATAAAATGTTTCCGTAAACAATTCAAACAAAACTCATCACCTTTTATTTTTAATTGCATATGAGTAATTTTAAATTCTGGAAAGCACTCCGGGTGAAGGCAAATACAAGTAGATTCAATGAAGGCTTCAACTAGAAGATTGGGAGCACATGCACAAGCTCCTGAAAGAAATTTTCCATGCAATGACTTCCACATGGGCTACGTTAGAAACAAGAGGATGAATTTTTGCGAAGCCTTTGTAATTATGAGAGTTGGATCTATTTCTTCCTCTGATTTTGAAGATATATTCAATGTATCAGACATTGACTTCTACTTTCTTCACCAATATGGGCATAAATGAAGTATTCCTGCAAATAATTTAGACAAGTATGCAGTCCATAGCATGAATATCTAATTTCTTCACCGAGATCTGATTATAAAGCCTGCTGCCCTCTATTTTTAGACTTTGCTTGCATGCCAAGCAAGCTAAAAATATTATTTTATTCACCCGTGCACTCACATCAATACGATAGCCAAAATAATAAAAAAAGAAAGCCTTTCCAACCCTAGGCGCCAAAACTGGATGCTTCCCGACAATTAAAAGAAGTCAGCTTTTAGGCATTTAGCTATGCCAGAATGGGTCACACTTTTTGGCTAGGAATTGTGGAAAAAACATGAGGGCAAGGAAGTGGAAAAATTCACCCTTCTAGGAAGCCCCAAAATTCCCACTTTTCTCTTAAGTGATTCGACTAACATTGTGGGAAAATTCAACCTTCCAGGAAGCCTCCAAATTTCCACCTTCCAGGTGACTCCAAAATTCCCACTTTTCACTTAAATGACTTGACTTCCATCATGGGAATTTTTCACCTTCCAGAAGCCTCCAAATTCCCACCTTCCAGGTAGCGCCAAAATTCCCACTTTCACTTAAATGACTTGACTTCCATCATGGGAATTTTTCACCTTCCAGCAGACCTCCAAATTCCCACCTTCCAGGCAGCGCCAAAATTCCCACTTTCACTTAAGTGATTTGACTTTCATGTTTTGTGTGGAAATTCAAGAGGAAGGGCAGCTTTGAAAAATGTGACTTGTATTATGAAATTGCTCTTCCCAAAAAGTGCGACTTGCATGACTTTTGCTTTTAAAGTTGCGTGAAAACTCATCAACAACATTTTATTTCCATTTTTGGATTTTTGGTGAAGAAAACACAAGCATAGAATAAAATTTTCCATTTTTGGAAAGGGTCCGAGAAGATGTAGCAGCAAAAACTTGCAAGTGCCATAACTTTCACTTCGTGGCTCTGTTTTAGGTGTCATTTTTTCTAAAAGTGCATATTTTCTCGAGCTCTACACATTGGTGGCAATATTTTCTTATTTTCATAAAATCCATTATTGCACCTTTTTGGACCAAGCAACCTCTTGCAATCTCCTAAAGGAATCCTGAGCTCTGGTCTTCTTTAGACAAATTAATTAGCAATTAAAAACATTGGATAGCTTTTCAAAACCCTAGGCTTGAGAAAAGGTCTAGCAGAAGAATGAATAGGCTACGGGGATTGTCGGACGGAAAATGGAGAAAGACAAAGAAATAAAAACAAAACCTAAAAAGTTAGCTGGATGGGAAATTGCTTCAAAATTTTTCTCCGATTAGCTAATCTGCAAAACTTTTTCCCCACGGTTGAATGTTTTGTGGTAATAATGATGGGGTGAAGTGCTTTATATAACCCATAGTTACGAGATGGGGGGATGGGGGACGACGGAAGGGGTTTCCCGGGATGGCAAAAAATTTCTAAATTTTGGGGATGGCAGGGCGCCAGGGAGGGCTAATTAAAAATATATAAATATTTAAAATATAAAGATATAGTGACTAAATTATATAAATAAGCTGAAATAAAACCATTTGAGATTTAAATAAGGTGAAACTTGAACTCATAAACATCAAATACATTCCTTAATACTATAATATCAATATGTTAATGTCATAAATTGAAAATTCATAATACATATTTGAATTTTGAATTTGAGACAAGCTGAAATTTCAAATATATTATAAAATAGTCGGGTTATGGTTAACGGGTAAACATTTATAAAGAGAAAACAATAAACAAATTAATTTAAAAATAATTCAAAAAAAAAAAAAACCATAAGTCTCCACCGTCCCAGTGATTCTCCCCATCATCCCGCCGTCATCCCCGAGATGTTTCTCCTCCTCTCTAAACGTCCCGGGATTTTCCTCTGCTCTTGCTCTATGGGAAGAAACATGGGGGAAATGTTTCCCCACGTCTCAAGCTCGTCCCAAAACATTCGGGACATCCCAGGCGTCAAAATTTTGGGGGACACGTCCTCGCGTAACTATGATATGACCTAAATCCTCAATTTTAGCTCAATCTATTTTTACAAGAACTTTATTTATTTAAAAATAAATAAAAACCGGTCAAGGTCGCAGTGAAGGAATTGAGGAGCTTCATCACGTGCTTGGCGAATCGGTTTGATTTTTAATTGTTTTCTTTTATTTTTTATTGCCTCTAAACCCTAATTTGGTGTTATAAATACACCCCCTCTATTCACTTCACACCTCTCTCATTGAGCATTTGTGAGCATTTGTGAGCATTTGTGAGCATAAGATTGAAGAGTTTATTTTTTGTAGTGAGCTTGGAAGTTGGAGGCTTGGAGCTTGTTTGGCATTGCTTGTGGGCTCTTTGTGGTGATATTGGCATCCATTTGTGAGCACCTCACCTCTATTTGTGAGCACCTCTCTTATTTGCAAGGATTTGGAGGATTGGGGCAGCCTTGAATAGTGTTCATTTGGAGTTGTTTGGTATCAAGTGTGGGCTCTTTGTGGTGGCATTTACATCTACATTTGGAGTGTGGGCTCTTTGTGGTGCCATATACAAGCTTGGAGCATTTCCTCACCTCATTTGTGTGCACATTGAAAGGTATGTTACATTTTAAACTTGCCCCTTATTTGTAAATTTTATTAAAAAAGAAATAGGAAATTTATTTATTTTTATTTGCATTTTCAGATTTGTTTGCATTTGCAATGGCCCCCAAATCAAAAGACCCTACATGGACCCATGCAGACGTAATTGATGATCAAGTTTTTTGTAAATATTGTAAGAAACACATCAAGGGGGGGGGGATTCATAGGTTGAAACAACACTTGGCTGGTCAAAGAGGCCAAGTTACCCCATGTGAGGCACCTGGTATTGATGACATTAGGTTGGAAATGAAAAACATGCTTGAAAAACATAGAGAAGAGAAGGCTAGGCAAAAGAGATGGAAGCTGAAATAGGGAGGAGGAGAACATGCCTTGAGTGTTGAAGGATCTTGCTCGACCCTTATGACTATTTAGAGACCCCTTTCGGTATATGCCTCCCCCATCCACTCATAGTCAAAAACCGGCCTCAAAAAAAAAAAGAACATTCAAAGCTTTTTCCATCTTCCACACTTTTTTCTTTAGTGCCTCCATGCCAACACAAAATCAGCCTACCTTGGATAACCATTGGAAGAAGCAATACTGAAAAAGCAACTTTTGAGTACATTCTTTAGATGGTGGTATGATGCGAGATATCCCTTTGATGCTTGCCCGCTCACCTTATTACCAGCCGATGTTTGATTCCATTGTTCTGTTGGTAAGGGCTTCAAAGGCCCTAGTATGCATGACTTGAGAGGATCACTTTTGAAGAAAGAAGTTGCATCCATAGATGAATATTTGAAAGGTTGCAAAGCTTCATGGGCCAAAACAGGATGCACTATCATGTCAGATGGGTGGAGTGATGGCAAGAACCGCACAATAATAAATTTTCTTGCCTCTTGTCCACAGTACCATGTTTTTGAAATGTAGATGCATCGATAGGGTAAAGATGCAAATTTATTGTTTGAGCTTTTGGATGAGATTGTTTTAGAGGTGGGGGTAGAAAATGTTGTACAAATCATAACAGATAATGCATCTAATTATGTTCTTGCTGGTAAGATGTTAGAGGCTAAACACAAAACAATATTTTGGACTCCATGTGCTGCACATTGCATAGACCTCATGCTTGAGGATATAGGGAAAAAAGATTGGATCAAGAACACTGTAGAGCATGGCAAGAGCATCACCAAATACATCTATAATCACTCATGGGTATTGAACCTAATGAGGAAGAACACTGAGGGCAGAGAACTTGTTAGGCCAGCCATCACGAGATTTGCAACAAACTTTCTCACGTTGCAATCTCTTATTTCCCAACAACAGAACTTGAAAAGGATGTTTTCAAGTGATGAATGGAATGCATCAAAGTGGAGCCGGAAACAGGATGGGAAAGACACAAAGAAGAAACTTTTTGATAATTTATTTTGGAAAAAAACAGCAGAGATTGTGAAAGTTGTTGAGCCTCTTGTTAAGGTGTTGCGGTTGGTGGATGGGGAAAAATTAGCCATGGGCTATATTTATGAGGCTATGGATCGAGCGAAGGAGCGAGATAAGGGCAGCATCTGAGACGGGGTAACTAAGTATGGGCCTATATGGGAGATCATAGATAATAGATGGAGCAATCAACTCCATCGACCTATACATGCACATTTGGGTATTTCTTGAACCCAAAATATCATTCTGAGCTCGGCTTGGAAAGATCAAACGGGAGAAGTAAAAGATGGTTTGTCGAGTGCACAGGCGCATGGTCCACGATGAGATCAACAACTTGAGGTTCACCGACGGATCAACTTCTTGGTGAGAGCCACAGTACCTTTGGGAAAAACCTTGCAAAGATTGCGAGGATGTGGACACAGGGTAAGAAATTCTAAGTTTTTGAAGTTCATTTGATTAAAATTTTTAATGAATAATCATGAATTTTTAGCATAAGACAATATTTTCTAATTTGTTGAATTACGCTTTAACCTTTAAGTTATAAGTTTATGTTTTACTTTTAATTTTTAAGCTGTGTTTTTAACTTTTTATTGTCATTGTTTACTAATTAAACATTTACATTTTTATCGCAGCACATTGGTGGGATTCATTTGGTAGTCGGTGTCCTCGGTTGCAAAAGTTTGCAATTAGGATCTGAGCCAAACTTGCGGTGCTTCGAGTGCGAGCCTGCAAGCTGAGTACATCTTTGGCGGATTCACACGAAGAAGAGAAACCGTTTGGAACAACAACGGTTGAATGATCTTGTCTTCGTGCGGTCTGACCTTCGGTTAAGGCGTAACCGGTTGTTGAACCGAAGACGATCTTTGATCCCATTGTCTTGGATGATATAGATCCAACTTCGAGAATGGGTAGAGGAGAGTCGACCAGCGAGTTTGATCCCGATGACTTGGGGTGGATGGGTTTGGATCAAGAATCGATGAGCCATTGCGGCACCGCGCCATCGTCACGAGACACGGCGAGGCACTAGTCGCACTCGTCTTTACTCCCGACCCGTGCGGCTCCGGTTGTTGCGGATGTACACGAGGATTTGGATGAGTCAGAGTCGAGCCGAGAGGCGGTGATGATATTGATGAGGATGACCTTGAGGATCCCATTTCCAGGCATGGTGGTGAGAGTTTGATGATGATTGATCATTGATGTCATCTAGTTTATTCTAGAGTTTTGTAACTTGTAGTATTTGTAATGTATCAATGATCATATCATGTTGTTTTTTTGGAGTCTTGAACTATGGAGATTGATCATTTTTAGAGCCTCATTGTTTATGTATTTTGTTTGAATCTCATCTATGATATATGTATTGTGTATTGGACTTGGAGTTCGTGCCATTTTGCTATAAACACCTTTCTTGCATATATATAAGAAAAACTTTGCATATTACTGTGTAATTGTTGGAATTATGGTTTTAACCTTTCAAATATATTATTTTCATTAAAAATATAAAATTTTATGTATTTTTAGTAAACCGGTTCATTAAGTTTGAATTTCCTTCCCATATGTGATCATTCTAGATAATATACATTATATTTAAGTCCTTTGAGACATAATTTCTATTAGAGTACGGTATGTGGAAGATCCCAAAACATACAAAGACATTCATTTCCAGAGTGAAGGAGCCATTCCTATTCTTCCTAATTTTGTGCTCTCAATTTTTATATGATTGTTTACATCTGTTTCTTTTCTTAATTATTTTTATATATTATGAATGTGATTCAAGTTTTTTTTCTTTTGTATAGCTAGGGTCTCTTTTTCTTTTTTCATCCCTTTCACTTATATGATTTCTATACCATTTCATTTATCATCACTTTTCAAAATAATTTAAGTAAGACAACTTTCATTAACATCAAAATTTTCACTACCTCACATTATATGTAGTATGTAAAAGTGAAACATAAAATAAACTCATTCAAATTACTAATGGGTCAAGAAGTTGACATAAAAAGTAGAGTCAACAAAGGAAAACATATGAGAAGAAGATTTGACTTACCTCGAGCATATTGTAATCAACTTTAGAGCGTGAAGTTGAAGATACAAGTTTTGTCCAAGGCAAGTGGATTGTAAGTTGATGTGGAATGAGCAAACATACTTCTTGATACCAAAATGTAATATCCCTTTTTCATGATAAAATTGAAAATTAAGGTAATTAGCTCAAAACCAAAGATCTCCCAATCTGATTTTAGAAACCAGCCAACTGAAAGTAATCTGATTTTTGCAATATTCTAGGGCAGCGAACTGTTTGTGGAATTCAACTTCACTTTTGAGCCTTCTAAACCCTTCAATTAACCCCACTTGAATTTCTAAAGTTATGTTATAACCTCAACAATCATATAATGCATAGAAATCTGATTTTTAATGCCCTAGATATGAAGATATGAATTTCATAAAACCCATTCGGTCTGGAGGTATCTTTAAAAATCATAACTCAACATAGAAAGCACCAAAAATCATGAAACTTGAGATATTTGCCTTATAAAATATAGAGAATAAGATGATAATTCCAGATTTTCCAAAATGTCACCACACATACCAAAACATCACTCCAATATAGGTCAACAACTCATGAAATTAAATATAATTTGCATAAATAATTGATAAACTGCCTTTCACCTTTATAAATCGACAGCTCAAACATGCAAAGAAATCACATAGAAACCAACAATATCCTTGAAAACATTCCTCTAAGCAAGTCGCTTAAGGCAGAAATTTGTTATAACCAACAATAAGATCAACACAAATGAGATAATGTGGGTTTTCTTTACACTTCTCCTCAAGGTTTTCGTCCTTTGGGATGTAATCGTTCAAGGGTTTTCGTCCTTAAATGAGGTGGAGAAAGGGCTTCAACAAGCAACATTCACCAATAAGATAGATTCACCAAAAGCCTACTTATTGACTAAGAACCTCCTCTGTGAAGACATAAAGTGCTTATTACAATGTAATCCAGAAAGGCCGACCCCTTAAGGGAGGATCTTTTAAAATTTCATTAAGTATTGGGCCTACATGCCACAAATACTTATTTTATTTCCTAATTACATAGCCATCTATTGGAGCGCTAATCGCCCAATAGGAATACATAAATATATAAATGAAATAACTATCAAAATAATGATCTCTACAATTGTTAAACTCAAATCTTCCCCTAGAGCTTTCTCCTTAAACCCATGGGGAAAAACACTAAGGTCTTCATTGGAATTAGCTCTCCAAGGGACATGACACAAAATCCCAATTAAAGAGAAATTACTCAAAATGGGCAATATGATGATTTGCGGCACATTGATGTTATTATGAATTGTCTTGAGAGATCATGAAAAAATGATAAGGAGTGTGTTTATACAAAACTTAATAATTGAAAATAAAATTGTAAAGATAATGGGGGAATCAAAAGAATGAGATACCAATTGAATGTCTAGAATTGAAGAGAACATTTTGAGAAATAAATTTTCCAAATCATTAAACTCCTCATGCCTTGCTTTTGTTAGGTCATGCGTCACAAGAAAAAACACAAGTGGAATCTAGGATTTTTGTAGCCAAATTCATAGGCAGATTGATTAAAAAGATCCTGAAAAGGCACTAAAGAATAACGAAAAATGTCCATAGAGCCTATAAAAGACTATCAGCTGGGATTGTTTAGACATGCCACTTAACTGAAGTTGGGTTCTTGATCTTCCATGTTTGATTAGAGCTCAACCAAACATCATAGTTATTACCCTTGGGATTTCATATCCTTGCGGTGTCATCTTATCTTGTACTTCCATTTAGACATTATAATTCCACTACACAATATTTGGTAGGAATTCAACAAAAATAAAGACACGGAATAAATTCCAGGAGAAGGAACTGATTCAGGTCTTCTTATCAGATAGTTGAAAGTCAAAAGAACATATAAAGGTGTACATGAAAAAATCCTTTACCTTTCACATGTACCATATTAAGAAAACCTAATGCCAAAATCCATCTACATCTATGCCCCATGTCTACTTTGATTGGTGTCCCTGCCGAGAATATTGGTTAGACCTATAGTGTCCAAGAGAGAGAGATAAAATGACATTGAGGATATAATTCATAAGGAGTAATAACTATGATGTTTAGTTGGTTTTTGCACTAATTAAATATGGAAGATCAAGCAGCCTTCCATGGCGGCATGTATTAGCTATAGTCCCATGCCAATATTTTATAGGCTCTATCAACATTTTTGTTCTCCTTTATTGCCTTCTTGATAATTTCTTTTTAAGCTGCTCTGCTCTTGCCTATATTTGTAGAAGCCTAGATTCCCCTTCTTATTTTTTCTTGTTCATTTCCTAACAATTCCACAAGGATTTGTGCAATTCCTACACTTGGGAGTTTCGTTTGGAAAGGTATATTTATTTTTGAGGTTGTCACTTTCCTTGCGAGGCATTGATGGGTCTTGAACAATCAATGGAGAATGAAGACCTTCAAAGAAAAACCATTTCCAATTTTCATAGCACTTGAGCAGGAGACTCATGTTTGTGACAGGAGCTGATTTCTATAGTCTAAGATATTCACCATTGACATCATTGACCATGTTAAGAGTTGAAAGTCCAAATTTTTAGGCATGACCAAAGATGATCATTCTAGATAATATGTGGAGCATTATTTTTAAGTCGAAGAAAATACATGTTCTGATTAGGGAAGCCCATTGAGAAGATCCTATTCAACTTCAACATTCATTTCCTCAGTGAAGGAGCAAAATTCTGTCCTAAATCGCCTTCACTTGAATACATCTTCTCTCTCTTCTTTTCTTTCTCTAACTTTTGTAAAAGTGACTTAAGTCACTTAGAGTTTCTATTTCTTTGTTGAGGGTGCTCTTTTTCCAATTTCATCTTATTCACTTAAGTGACTTCATATTCTTTCATTGTAAAAGTACTTTTCTCAAAATAAGGAAAAGTGTCTTATTTTTAATCAAAATATGAAAAGTCACATGGGAATGTGAAAAGGCATGTAAAAGGGATATATATTGGAATGACTTCTTCATTCTAAAGGATCGGTATTTTCTCTCATCCTAACATGTTGTATTCTTCCATTTCTCCATAATATTTTCCTCCATTCTCTCTCTTGATACTCAGTTAAACATATTGCAAGTTTTGTAAGGAAGCAAGGGCTTTGTACCTACTAAAATGAAATGAGAATCATTGGTTGAACTTTGTGTCAATTTGTGTTATTGTTTCATGATCCTTATTTGATTACATGTGTTTTCTTGTTTCTTCTCATTGAGCTGGAAAACTGTTATGAGTTATTGGTTAATGAAATCTGTATTTTTCTCATTGCATAACTCCCTCTCACTTTTTCCCTATCCTTTCTTGTGATTCTCCTCCTTTGGAGTAGTTATAAAGGGTCTCTCTCTAATCTATCATTGCAATTTGAACAAGGAGTTTAGATAGTCCCTAGTATATAATTTTCAGTTTTCAATAAATGGGAGCCACCCCACCCATTCATGGAGGACCTAGTCCCACAAGCGTTGCTTTCCCACATTTTGTCCTCGACAAAGTATTTTGCCAACAATTTTTGGCGCCCACCATCGGTCAGATTTTTTTGTCTTGCACCCTATAGTTCCACAAAATCCTAAAAAGTAAAAAATTCTTAAAATCATAAAAAAGTCTTGATGCCTATACCTAAGTATATCCACGTCTCTGTTGTAAATGACCATCTCTAGTGATGCCTCAGTATTACAAATAGGCCTTTGTATCCCAAGATACTCAAGAAAATATAGTTGCAAATTTGAAGTGTTCTATTTGGGAGAACCAGTACAAACAACACCCACTTCAATATTGCTTCACAAGTCTAGATGAAGAAGAAGAGCTCTCAAGCTGATTATTTATTTAGAAGAATCCATCTGAGAAGAGCATAAAGTAAAAGTGACAGATAAAAGGTACACAAGGGGTGATAGAGCTAGTGGTATGATAGATCCTGTATTTGAGTTGCTACAACAAGTTGATTTCAGACTTGCTCCCATATGGATTCCAAGACAAGTTGTTGAAATCCCTCATGATGGGCCACTTGAAAATCCTCCTACCATCCCTATTTCTCCCCATCTCTCCACAATTGTTAAATGCTCTTCCTCTAGAGATGGCTACACCTGTTCCTTGGGGAAAGAACATACTAGTTTCATTAGCTTTGACCCTCCACTTCACAAATTGCCTAGAGGGTTCAAGAAGAACTTGTGCCAAGTTCGAGAGGAAATGGTAAGTAGCACTAGATGAGCACATTGCTTTTTTATAGTTTGCGGTGTGTTATGAGTAGAGTATGAAGATGTGTTTGTTTGATTGTTCGTTGAATCATTACAAGATGTCTTTGCCGATTGGTTCTATCATCTACTGAGAAGATCAATCACCAATTGGGCTCATATGAAATCAAAATTTGAAGCTAAATTTAAATCATCCAAGATGCTCATGCCTTGCTTTCTTAGTGGTCATGATTGAAGAAGGAACCTCATGAGTCTATGAGATATTTTGTAGCCAAATTCAATAGATTGATCAACAAGATCCCTGAAATTGTTAGGCCTACCGAGGACTAATCAACTGAGATTCTTTAAACATGCTCAATTAACTGAAGTTGGGTTCATCTTGAGAAGAGCTCAACCAAACAATTTGGAGGATGCTCAAGAGCTTGTGGTGGAGGTTGAGGATGATTTGATTATGTTGAAAGATCAAAGAACCATTCAACAAAAAATAAAGTCCAAAGTTCCAAGGATGAAGGCATTGATTCATTGCTAATAGAAGTTGGTCAATGATCTGACTACATCTAAAGAAGCAAATGTCTTAGCATGCCCCATATCAAAACTAGTACCAGAATCGGATTTTTGGAGTACCCCCAAAGGCTTTCCTTGGAGGCTCCACCTATTAATGTGGTGTGTGAAACCAAAAAAGATGAAGAAGATGAAATTGTTGAATCAAAAATGAAGGAGAAGAAGTTGGATATGCAAACATTAGGTATTTTGAATACTCATCTGACAAAGATTTTGAGGATTCCATGGATGATATGATTAACTATTCTTGTGCACGATCTCTCACAAGCACAAAAGGAGGCCTCTTCATCCTCTTTCCCAAACAAAGCACTTGAATCCTCAAAAGGAAACTCTATAAAAAATAACAAAAAGGGGATCATTGTTTCACTTTCATGGAGTTAGCTAAGAAGAAGCCAAGAGCACCTCAGAAAGGCCACATCTCCTTCTTCGAGTAAGTCTCTTGTTCTCCCCTGTCAAATCAGTTCCTTTTTCTTCTTGTTGTTCCTAAGAATGTAATTCCTACTCCTGTCAAAGATTCCATTGTTCCTAAAGTGTCCACCTCTTCATCCTTTGACATCATTGACCATGTTAAGAAGTCCAAAGTCCAAATTTTTTAGTTTGAGTATCTGAGAACTCATCCCAAGCAATTTGATAAACTTTTCTATTTTATCAAAGGAAGTAGTTCAAAGTTTTGTTCCATAAATCCCATTGCCAAAGAACCACTTCCCATTCCTCTACCACTACCACTCCTCTCAAAACCTTCTTACCTCAACACCCTCCACTTCGAGAAAAGTAGAACCCTTGTACCTCTCTTTGTTGATCAATGGATATAAATTGAATAATGTATCATTGACTTTGGTGCCTTTGATAATGTATTTCCCACACAAGTAGCCAAATCCCTTGGTCTCACTCTCACTCATTTTATTGGCCATTGTTACTGCATGGAGACCAACGAAGAACCTCTCATTGGTCGGTCAAAGATGCTCAAGTAACATTTACAACTTTTCTTGACAAGAAGGCCAAGATAACTATATTGGTGGCTGACATTCCCGCCTCTTACGAGATGTTGTTGAGTAGAATTTTCTATCAAGATGTGTGGTGAGATACAAATGGATTGGTCTTATACAACCATTCTAGTCAAAGGCCAAATGAAGAAGCTCCTGCTTGAGAAGAAGATGAGATATAGTGTTCAAAAAGGAGATGACCCAAGAGTAAACATTATGTATCAAGATTCGAGATATGGCAACTATTTCATAACTTCAAGGAAGATGTTGAGTTCCCATCTTGATGGAGTACCTAGATGTGATTGAGTTAGTTGAGAAACACAAGGATGATTTGATGGACCCTAAATTTGATAGTGTGTGTTTCCATTTAGTATGGATATAGGTTGTTCTCTCATTTGGTGATGATGAAAATCATGGATATCTTTACTTTCCAAAAAGCAACCTCTGATAAACAATGTGGACCATGAGGAAAAAAGTGATATCCAATGAGTTTATGGCAATGTGAGCCCCAGGTTTCCAATCATCTTCTCAAGATCCAACATGAGGAACTTACCCAATGAATATGATTGTGAATATGAAGATTTCTCTTTTTTGTTTAGAGAAGAGGACCTTCTCAATGATGAATGGAGAGATAGGAAGGCACTTGAGTCTCTCAAGGATGATTCCACTCAAGAAGAAGATATCTTCATCATGGAGATGACTATTGCAGCCCAAAAAGGTCACAAGGAGAGTGATGATCTCTCTATTTTGGCCCAACCTTGTGTTCATTCTCCTTTCAAGAGGATGAAACACCATGTGATTCATACTAAAGCGAGTGAGCAATATATGAGAATGAGCCATGTGTGTGTGAAGGAGATTCATGTAGAGAAACTGGGAACATGAAGTTATAAGAAGTTTTGATGGTGTTGAAAATCTCAAAATCTTTATCAAGAACCAGTTCATGGAAACAATGGTCATGGAGAGCACAAAAAGCAGAGATAAAATGCCCATCGAAGAGAAAAAGCCTAGCTATGAACATGGTGAGCCTAGTATGACCGAGAATCAACCTTGTGGTAGTGGTAAAGTGAAAAATAGGAGATCAAAAGCATGGATGAATTTGAAAATGGATTGGTGTAATGTCCCTTTTTCGGGACATTATTAATATTTATTTTTCATTTGCATTGTAACCCTTGACATGCCTAGCACTACAAGTGGGAGTCTCTTTAGTTAGTTTAATGTGCACATAGGTTAGTTACTTTTATTTATTTAATTAAAAAATAAATAAAGTGCACATAGTCTTAGTATTAAATATTTTAATGAGAGTTTATGTTTTCCCTCCAAAAGGGAAAGGTCGGTCTTTATTGGATATTGCACCCCTTAGTTCTATAAAAAGGAGGTCGCATTTCCTTAGAGGGTTATGTTGGATGATCATTTGATTTCACTCCATGCTTGGAGTATTGGGATGTATGCCCATGGGATGTATGCCCTAGTTCTTGCATTTTGCTCTCTCTCATTTGGAAGCCATTGTTGAAGACATTGAAGACTCTCTTGTTCCATTCATTGTGTTTCATTGTGTTGAAGTGTCTTTGTGCATGATTTATGCTTTCTAGCTTTGGCGACTTGTCTAGAGTATTGGCATTTTATTGAGAGTAAAATCTGCATGTTATTGAATATTGTGAAGGGTTTTATGGTGCTTTAGATCTGCTGGTTATTATTGCATTAATTAAGCCATAGCGACTTGCATAAATGGTTGTTTGGGCATGTTTGGGTGTCTATTGAAGTGGTTTAAAAATCTGATCTGCAATAGTGTTTTGTAACTCCATCCTAGGTGATTTTGGAGGGGTTTCATAGTGTTTATGAGCTGTTGGTTATTGCTGGTTTTATTCTAATTATGGCGACTTGAATTGAGCATCTTTTGGCATGTTTTAAGGGTGAACAAGCTATATTTGTAATCTGATCTGAGTTGGCTTATTTTTCTGAGTGTGAGTAGCCATTTTGGGATGTTTTTGAAGGGTTCTAAGAGCTGGAAATAATTTACATGTTTTATGCTAACCCTAGCGACTGGTTTGGGGATTTTGGGGGCTGTTTTGGAGGGTTTTCGGTGGTCTAAAAATTCAGATTTTAATATCTTTGGAAAGCTCTTGAATTATAGATTAGTCTGCACTTTATTTCACGGCAAAAGATGAAGTATTGAGCAAGTTATGAATTTTCCAAGTTTCAGTTGTTTGTGTCAGGGTTTTATCTACACAGTTTCAGATTTCGTGGGTTGATTTGCATGCCTTCTACTTATCCAAAAATTGTGATCTATAGCTTGTTGGAAAGCTAAAAATATGAAGAATCTTTTGGCATTGGTTTGATAGAAAAATATTGGACGGTGAAGGAGTTATTAATTTTTGAAGTTTGCAGCAGTCTAGTGCATTTATTAATTAATTACTGCTGTAATTAATTTCAGATTTGAAGTGATTAATTTCCTAACTGGTTCTCCCATCTAATCCACCACCTTGGCTCACTCCAACCCTATTTGGGTTGTATTGAAGCTAACATTGGATTATTTGAGGTCGAACTAGGAGGGTTTGGTCCTTCTAGAGTCGATTCAATAAATTAAATTGCATATTTGGATAATATCCCAAAAGGGATATTACAATTGTAATTGGAAACAAAATTTTAGAGAAGCGAAGAAAATGAGCTATCCGAATAGGTGTTCACTTGCAAGATGAATGATAGAGACTTTCTCAAGAAGAAGCATCCAACATTCTCTTTCTCGAGTATATGTAGATCTCTTGTAGCACCTATCTTTCCCATGCAGCTGACCTAACACTCAAAATGGAAGCATTTTGAGGTCTTGAAAAATGTGGATTTTTGGCTCTTTTTCAGTCAAAATCATAAATCAAACCTATATGGAACTCCAAATTTTTCTCCGAGTGTGAGAAAGTAGCTTTTGTTCTAATTTTTCGTTGGGATAATGATGTCAGCAATCACTTAAGTGAATGTTGTGCATTTTAAGCTCCTCCATGCATTGGCACACATTGGAATTTCCCATGCACTTCCAAAGTGCGCTTGCATCAGATTGGTGCACATTTTGGGCATGGAGATTGCAAAACTCAAGTGTACTTCTCTTTTGCTCTTGCATTTCCCAATCTCCACAAGCTCACTTAAATGATTTTTGAAATTGTTTTTCCCCAAAACTTCCCAATGACAAAATAAAAGCAAGTGATGAAGGAAAAAGGAAAGGTAATGGCCAAATAGAAGAGGAACAACCATTTTTCTCAAAACTCCATGAAAACCAGCTCCATGCCCTAGTTTGTCAAAACACATTTTTGCTCATTCCCAATGATTCCATGGACAAAACTCTACCAAAATTTGACAAAATGTTCTTCTCGAAAATGCATTTCATTTGATCCTAACTTTGTATGCTACCATGGATTGAGCTATATTTAATCCACAAAAGAATTTTTCAGCTGGAAAAACTAATTTTTGCCCGATTAAGCCAAAAGCCATTTTGCTCATTTCAAGAGACTCCACAAACCAAATAGTTTAAAATTTTGACCAAGCTCTCTCTCCTAAACACCTTTCATTTTGTTGGCTAGATTTTTGCATAGCACAAAACCTAGGCAGTCATGAGATAAATCTCCCTCATTTACCGATGAGGCTCCCGTGTTAGATTTGTCAATTAAAATATGCTAGTATCTATATGGGGTTTTACTTTAACTGTTCAACTCATGAACCATAGTTTGATAGTTCTCACATTAATAGTAAAGCAGCCTATTTAAGAAAGGAAATATTTATAGAAGAAGGGAATTATATTAACACAGAGAAGAAATGGGGAAGATGTGCATCCCAATCAATAGATAACAGAGTTGATTGCATGCACATAGAAGAAACCAATAGATATAAACACAGAATTATAAGCAAAGCAGCTCTAGATCTAAATCTAAAATAACACAAAGTTTATTCAAAGATCTAAGATATAAAAGCTAGAAACAAAATACACCGTGACACAAAGTTCTCCGGAAATCTGCTCTTGTATATTCCTTTGCTTGGTTTCTCAAGGGTTTTAAAGCACAAAGTCTGGAACACAAGAATGTTGCTTACAAATTTTGATCATTAACCCGGAGGTTCTTCTTCTACTTATAGAATGTAGAAGGGAAAGTACAAATGGGAAACTCAATTGAACTGAAACATAAACAAGTAAAGATGACATTTGGCAATCATCCTCCACTAACTTCTCCTTAAGTGACACATGTATCACTTAACTAATAGAATTGTTCCACATAACTTTAAGTAATGGTTTCAAAACCAATAACATTAAAGTTTTACAATTTCATCCGGAATGTGGAAAATAAAGAAGAAAAAATAGAAGAAGTCAAATCATGCCACTGTAACATTTATGTCTTCTTTTTGTTAAATCTTCGATATACTTTTCAAACATGTAATTCGGCATCTTCCCATCTGTTTTAGCCACGCTTTTCTTTTCGTCCCGAATCGCAACAATCCTTCGTTCAACACCTTGATACACTCTTCCACATCCTCCAAGCTTGGCTCCGAAACCTCGCATATCCGCTGCGGTGCCACCAGCTCTACTAATGGAATTCATCGTGAAAGGTTTAGTAGCTCCATCAATTCTCTTTTGTACCATCAGAAGAGACCCTTCCAGAATTAGGCACTCTGCTAGGAATGATCCGCACATATGAAGTAACATTTCCGACCACTTCCTCCTCAATGAAAGAAATGATATTGTCTGCTAAGGATGATGTCCTACTCTCAAGTGCTTGCATCCTCTTCAACAAAACTCTGCAAATCTCCAAACAAAAAGATACTGCAAACTCCAGCTGCTTCCCCTTCTCATCGATCCGTCTGCATACTGATTTGTTCTCATGACAACCATACTTCTCCCGGCAGCTTGTTGATTTCGGCCAAAGTACTCAAGTTACTCTCAGCAACTATGTTCATATCTACTATGCTCATCACCAGTTGCTTCAACTGATTTGCTGCATCATTCATAACCTTCAGGCGGGCTGGCACCTCTCCAAGTTGTACAAAAGCTTGACGAATAATCAGATTCTTCCATTCATCAATAGCTTTCACCTGATTGCTTGCATCCTCCATCTCCTGCATAAGATGATCACTCACCTGCTCTGAAATGGGCTGAGTGGAAGGTTTAGCAACCTTGGCTATGATCTCGCACAACTGAGATACCTGCTTCTGAAGTTCGTCTTTCTCCGCCTTTTCTCTGTCAAGCCTAAGGAATAGAGCATCTATCAATGTCTATGTATCCTGCTTCAATCCTTCTGTGGTGGCTTGACCGATGGGTACTCTGGTTACTATTACATCTTCTGTTGCCATGAGCTCATCTTCCTTCTTTCCTTCCACCGGAACTGACATCTCAAAACTTCTGCCCCGACTCCTCGATGATCAACCTTGAAGTTACCTTAGCAACTTTAGGTCTTCTGTCTTTTCCGCCTAGACTGGAGTAGCTGCAAGTCATGTTCCTCCAAGTTCATTTCCACTCTAGCTTCTGGAACCAACTATGAAGCCAACCATTTTGAGAAGTTACTTCTCGGAGAATGAGAAGTTGTTGAGTGCACTACTATCTCCCGCTCTGTTTCCTCTCCATCAGAAACTGCTACAGTGTTATGGCTGCCATCTTATGAATCATCCAAGGACAAAGCTCTTTCAAACTTTGCCATCTGCAGCTTCAACGTCTCTTCTGGAACAGGTGTTGAATGGAGTGGTTGAGGAGAGAAGATGAATGTTACCGGATTCAGTGGAGGCATGGAAGTGTCCTGCTGAGGTGCAACATTCGGTGAAGTATCTTGATGGATCTTTGGAGAAGCCGAACTAAAGTCATGGCCGTGGGACAAGTGATCTTCTCCTTTGATTGAGATCTTCATGCACTTTCATCTTCTCGGACCTTCTCACGCTTTCTCCTCCGTGCTTCCTCTTGAGGGAATCTCATGCCGAAGTTGCCCGTGATTTGATTCATCGAATAGTGCTTCATCAAGCGCAAGATCCCTTTCACAACAACTAGTTTTACATGAAGTATTCACCGAAATGTGCTGACCTTTTTCAATCGTATGGCGAGCCCCCTACATTATCCTGAAGTACGGATCTATCTCCTCCCATTTGATGGTAAGCGTCAAGTAACACATTTCCATCATCTTTAAGATCCGCAGGTATCTGTGCTAGTCCAAAGTCAAACACTTGCCGTGTTGATAGCTTGCTGAAATCCTTCTTTCTAACCTCGTACTCACTTTTGCACTTCATCCATAAATCCTCTAATGAAGGCACATGTGAGTACTCCTGGGAGATCGTCTTCCTGGCTACTCTAAATGGATCAAAGTTCAGTCATGCCGTAAAGAACTCTTGCTCATACTCATTTCCGCCTCCATCCCTCGAGCTCTATGAATGCTCTGGCAGCTATAATGACCCACAGTGATCGGGAAGAAGCCCGTAGACTTGTGCCATTTCGACTGAAGGTCGTGTATCTCCACAAGTTGTCTTCTCAGCTCCATGGTGATCAATCTATCATTCGGATATCTGGGCAGCTTAACCGGTTCTCCAGAAAAGCCAATAACCCTGAGGTATGTGAAATCTGCAAACTAAATGAATAGACTACAATTTTGATACTGACTTCCCACGCTTCTTGCTACCTTGTTGGCCTTTAGGTCCCTGTCAACTTCTGCCTGCAAATGAATTCGTAGAAGAATCCATCGTTGACCACTTTGAAATCTTTCTTGCATTGAGGTACAATAAGCTGTGGGTAGCACTCGAAAATGGGGTCCTTAGAAAGAACGCCACATCTATCCAGCTTGGAGAAGATGCCTTGTGAAGCTGTTGCATATACCAAATAGGAAGTCATTTTGAAGCTAAAAGTATGCTTCACATTCCGGAGTTGCTCACCAATGTTGTCGCTAATGATTTCCGACCAATTGATTATGGAATCAACCTTGTTGACTTCAATGGTCTTGATGAAAGCATACATCCATGTACGGAAAGTGTGAGCGTTCACCTCGCCATTTATCCTGCATAACAATTTGGCAATATCATCTACCTCTTGTACCAGATTGGACCGCGAAAGAGTTCTTGGGAACTTAGAAGGAGATCTAGGCTTCTTCATGTATCTGTTGTTCATTATGTTCACGCAGTCAACTCTATGCTTCTCCCACTGCTACGGCATCTGAATGCTAATGGAAGTCACCACCTTTCGAGCCGGAATCTTCAAGCAATAATTGATGAACTCTGCGTCTAATCGAATTATTGTTTTCCCCGTAGCATCTCGCATTGATCTGGATGAAGGATGGTAAGACCTAGCACACTCCATGCGAACTCTGCAAAAGTGGGCTGTGTATGGAAAGGCTGCAGCTCGAATAATTCCACTGCTTTTAATCGCACAGCATGAGTGAAGTCTTTTACTGCTCTGGATCTATCAATCAATTCGAAAAGAGTTCCGGACCTAGATACGTGTCTCCTATGTCTGCAAATTTGGAAGTGATGTATAACTCCGTTGTGCTTTCCTTTTCATCCCTCTTTGCCATGGCTTTGTCTATCTTTGTCTAAACAATTCTTTTTCTTCTTATTCGGCCAGAATTCTTCAAAACTGGTGTAGATCTAGATAATTCTTTAGATTCGGAGGATATATTCAATGTATTGGACATTGATTAAAGCTCCTTTTCTTTTGTAAAGCACCTATTACGAATTCCTGCAATTAATTTAGACAAAGATGGCAACGAACATGAACAGTGGATTTTAATCATAAAAATCTGCATAATTCAAGCTCTTGCCCCAAAAATTGATGTTTTATTTGCATGCAAAGCGAGCATGAATTTTACCAACTTCACCTGAGCACTTGTATCACTTATGCAAACAATTATCCAGACACAAATCAACTTCCTTCAACCTGTGCGCCAAAATTGGAAGCTTTTAGCATTAATTTCACCTTCTTTTGAGCAAAAATCCTCTTCAAATGGGGCGCACTTTTCCTCTGGGCTGCACTTCTTTATATGTGAATTAATTAATTCATCCTTATGGCAGCCCCTACTTATATAATCCTTGTGATTCTATAATTAATTAATGTCTTTGCTATTACTGACAATTAATTAATTAATTAATAAGCTTCACTCTTCAAATGGGGCGCCTATTTTGTGCATGCTTATGGCTGCCATTAAATAAATTAAATTTATTTAATTTTAGACTTTCGCTTAACTCAAGCCTCACAAATGCTTTGACTTTAGCCTCCTAAAATACATGAATTAATTTAATCATTTAATACTTTAAAAAGTATTAATTCTAAAAGGGGTGCACTTTTTTACATAAAGGGGCTGCATTAAATAAATACTATTTATTTAATTTTAGAATATCTATTTTCACCACCTTTTGTCCTTTAACTTCTTGGTGTCACTCGGATTTCACCCTGAAATCATTATGTGACTAATTCAAAAAAATTTCGTACTTTTAAAATAACTAGTGGGTCATTTGTTGTTTTATTGCACGAAAGTTCTTGTATTGCGTCGAAGATAATCCCTAAAGAGCCATATTAGCCCTTTTCGCCAAATACCCAGATGCCCAAAATTGTTTTATTCTGTCGTCGGGATTTGTCTGCGGGAAATTTGTATTTAATTATTTTGAGCCCCGTATGAGGCTATTTGCGCTCCGTTTTAACTCCGTTATGAGCGAATATGTTATTATTCCTATATACCAAAAGGATTTTAACTTATTTTAAGTTTTGGGCTTTATTTGTAACTTTTGGCAATTTTTCGTGTTTTTGTGGTGTCCCATTCTGTTTTCTGTGAAATTTCTCTGGAACAACTCCTTCGCCGGGTAAGCCCGATTTTGGCTGGAGCAATTGAAAACATACACGCACATTTTGCCCTTGGAAGTCATCATCGAGGTGCGGATCACTGGGAAAAGCGAAGTCGTGCCTGCAGAAAGCCCCTGCGGGGATAGGCGCATTTTTGGAAAACAAAGGATTTAAGGCTGCGATGGGAAAAATATAAGCGCGGGTACGGGATGGGAATTGTATACACACTGGCAGGTACTTTTCCCGTGTTATAAAAGTCACTTAAGCTGCAGTGGGAAAAATAGAGGCTGCAGGCAGGTGGGAATTTATTGCCTGCCTTGCAGGGTAAAAATTCCCATGATATAATAAAAGGAAAGTGACTTAAGTGAAATCATGGGATTTTAGTGCCTGCCTTGCAGGGTAAAGAATCCCATTGCAAAAGTCAAATCACTTAAGTGGATCATGGGATTTTGGTGCCTGCCTTGCAGGGTAAAGAATCCCATTATGGTGAAAATTCTTAAAAATAGAATTACATGTGCAAAAAAGTGCGCCCCCTTTGGTGAAGGATTAAAGTGATTAAATTGATTATTTTTAATAATCTTTCTCCTTGGAAAAAGTGCGCCCAAGCTTGAGGAGGCCAAAAAGTCAAAGGAGGATTAAAAGAAAGCAATTAAATTAATTAAATTTAATTTATTTAGTGGCTGCCCCTCTCCTTGGAAAAAGTGCGCCCCATTTAGGAGTTATTTAATGATTTTAAATGCATTAAATCATTAAATTAATTTCTATTTTCAGTGGCTATGGTCAAAGCACCTTTGTGAGGCTTAAAAGTTAAGTGTTGTGTGAAGGATTAAATTGGATTAATTTAATTTATTGGATGGCTGTCCTTAAACATGCTAATTTTAAAAAGAGAAAGCATGATTTTTAATTAATTAATTGCCTTTAATTGTTAGGGCAATTATTAATTATAGAATTATGAAGGTTATATAAGCATGGGCAGCCATATGGATTTATTATTCAACACGAGTAAAGAATTGCAGCAAGGAGAAAAAGTGCGCCCCATTTAGAAGGAAGGATTTTGCACGGACAAAATGCTAACAAAGGCTAAAAGCTTCCCGATTTGGCGCATGCTTTGGAAAAGGTTCATCTTAAATCTGCATACATTGTTTTCACAGTGTGTTAAAGGAGCTCGGGTGTTGATTGAAAGGATTCATGCTCTCTTTATGTGCAAATTAAACACCAATTTTTGGGGCAGCGAGGCTTGAAAAGTGCAGATTTTATAATTTAAATTCACTATTCATGCTCCGGTGGCCATTTTTGTCTGAATAAATTGCGGGAACTCATTACAGGTGCTTTATAAAAGAAAAGGAGTATTTATCAATGTCGATACATTGCAAATATCCTCCGAATCGAGAATTGTCCAGATCTGCACCAGTTTGAAGAAAGAAATCCGCCAAATTAGAAGAAAAAGAATTATTTAGACAAAGATTGATAAAGCTATGGCGAAAGGAGATGAAAAGAGAGCACGATGGATTCATGCATTGCTTTCTAAACTTTCGAGACATAGGAGACACGGATCTAGGCCCAGAACCTCTTTCTGATTTGATTGATAGATCCAGAGCTGGAAAGACTTCACTCATGCGTGCGGTCAAAAGTAGCGGAATTATTCGAGCTGCAGCTTTCCCATGTACAGCCCAATTGCCAGAGTTTGTGATGGAGTGTGCTAGATCTTATCATCCTTCATCCAGATCAGTACGTGATGTTGCGGGAAAGACAATAATTCGTTTGGATGCAGAATTCTTCGATTATTGTCTGAAGATTCCAGTGCGAAAGGTGGTGACTTCTATTAGCATTCAGGATGCTTGGCGGTAGATGGGAGAAGCATAGAGTCAACTTTGTGTGAGCATCATGAATAAATGTCGGTTCATGAAGAAGCCTAGATCCCCTTCCAGTTCCCAGAACTCTTCCACGATCCAATTTGGTGCAGGAGGCGGATGATATTGTCAAATTGCTATGCAGGTTGAATGGTGAAGCGAATGCCTACACTTTCCGGACATGGATGTATGCTTTCATCAGGACCATTGAAATCAACAAGGTTGATTCCATAATCAATTGGTCAGAAATTATTAGCAGCAACATCGGTGAGCAACTGCGGAACGTGAAGCGTACCTTCAGCTTCAAGATGACTTCCTACTTGGTATATCTGCGGCTTCACAGGTGTCTTTTCCAAGTTTGGATAGATGTGGTATTCTTTCCAAGGATCCCATTTTCGAGTGCTACCCATAGCTTACTGTACCTGCGTGCGAGAAGGACTTCAAAGTGATCAACGATGACTTCTTCTACGATTTCATCTGCAGGTTAGACAAAGACTTGAAGACCACGGGGTAGCAGAAGCATGGGAAGCGGTGTCGAGATTGGCAGATGTATTCATCCAGTTTGCAGATTTCACATACCTCAGGGTTACGAGCTTTTCAGGTGAACCAATAAAGATGCCTAGGTACCCGAGTGACAGATTGATCGCCATGGAGCTGAGCAGGCAACTTGTGGAGTTACACGACCTTCAGTCGAAGCGGCACAAGTCTACGGGCTTCTTCCCACTCACTGTGGGATATTACAGTTGCATCAGCATTCATGAGCTCGAGGATGGAAGCACTGAATGTTGTCCGAGTATGAGCAAAGTTCTTCCTTGCACGGCTTAATTTCGATCCATTTGGAATAGCCGGAAGACAATCTCGAGAGTACGCACATGTGCCTTCATTAGAAGATTTACGGATGAAGTGCAGAAGTGAGTACGAGATCAGAAAGAAAGATTTCAGCAGACTATCGGCAAAGCAAGTGTTTGACTTTGGACTAGCGCGGATACCTGCGGATCTTAAAGATGATGGGAACGTGGTACTTGACACTTACCATCAAATGGGAGGAGATAAAGCTCTCTGCTGGATAGCAATGGCCGCAGTGACCAATAGAAGAAAGATGCGGAGGCTGTGTTGGTGAGTACTTGAGTGAGTTCTTGACGAAGGGATATTGCCTTGATGAAGCATTGATGAATCAAATCACGAGGCAACTTCGGCACAGGAGATTCCCTCAAGCGAAAGCATGAAGGAGAAAGCAGCAGAAGGTCCGAGAAGTTGAAAGTACATAGAAGATCTCAAGAGAAAGAGAAGATCACTTCTACGACCATAGCTTTGACTCCGACTTCTCCAGTCATAGTGGATCACCAACTATTGCACCACCGGCAATGAAAGAGGATGCTTCATGCCTCCATTGAAATCCAAGCGACATTCATCTTCTCGCCTCGACCACTTCGTTTTGTTCCCGAGAGGAGGTGTTGAAGCTGCCAGATGGCGGAGTTCGAAAGAGCTTTGTCCTTGGGCGTCTTGAGAGATGGCAGCCATGACAATCATGGCACTTTCTCGATGGAGAGGATGCGAGCGGGAGATAGTAGTGCACTCGCGACTTCTCATTCTCAGAAGTAATTTCTCGGAATGGTTAGCTTTGCAGTTGGTTCCGGAAGCAAGAATAGAGATGAACTTAGAGGAACATGACTTGCAGCTACTTCAGGATCTGAGCAGAAGAGACAGAAGGCCTAAAGTTGCTAAAGCAACTTCTAGGTTGATCATCGAGGATTCGGGAGAGAAGTTTGCTGAGATATCGATCCGCGGAAGGAAAGGTAGAAGAGGAGCTCACGGCAGAAGATGTGACAGTGACCAAAATACCACTCGGTCAAGCTACCACTGAAGGATTGAAGCAGGACACGCAGACATTGCTGGATGCTTTGTTCCTTAGGCTTGACAATGAAAAGGCGGAGAAAGAAGAGCTACAGAAGCAAATATCTCAATTATGTGAGATCATAGCCAAGGTTGCTAAACCTTCCATTCAGCCCATTTGGAAAGGTGAGTGATCATCTTATGCGAGAAATGGAAGATGCAAGCAATCAGTAAAGGCTATTGACGAATGGAAGGATCTGATTATTAAATCAAAGCTTCACGTGCAACTTGGGGAAGTGCCGCCCCGCTAAAGGTTATGAGCGATGCGAGAAAATCAACTAAAGCAACTGATAGAAAGCATAAAAGGAATGAATTACGATTGCGAGAGAGTAACTTTGAGTGTTTTGGCGAGATCAACAAGCTGCGGGAGATGTATTGGTTGCGAGAACAAATTGTGCCGGATGGATCGATTGAGAAGGGAAGCGATTAGAGTTTGCGTATCTTTCCGTTTGGAGATCTGCAGAGTTTTGCTTGAAGAGGATGCAGTAACGAGAGTAGAACATCAGATTTGCTTCTGAGACAAAGTATTATTTCTTTCAACTTGAGGAAAGAGTGGATGGAGGTATTACTTCATACGTGCGGATTGTTTCTAGCGAGGTGCATGATTCCTGAGAGGTTCTCTTCGATGGTGCAAAAGAGGATTGATAAAGCCACGAAGCCTTTCACGATGAACTCTATCGTAGAGGGCTGGTGACACTGCGAGGCAAACATTGCGAGATTTGGGCCAAGTTTGGAAGAAGTGGAAGCATGCGTGCAAAGTGTTGAATGAAGGATTGCTTGCGGTTCGGGACAGAAAAGGAAGCGTGGCTAAAGCAGATGGAAAGATGCTTTGTTATGTGTTCGAGCAAGTATATCGAGATATCGAAACAAGAAGAAGATGTAGATATTACAGGTGGCATGACTTCTTCTATTCTTTCTTCTTATTTTCTATGTTCGGATGAAATTGTAAACTTCTAAGTTATTGGTTTCTGAACCATTACTTGAAGTCATGTGGAACCTTTACTATTAGTTAAGTGATACATGTGTCACTTAAGAAGAAGTTAGTTGAGGATGATTGCCAAATGTCATCTTTACTTGTTGTTCATACTTTAGTTCAGTTTGAGTCTTCTATTTGTACTTTCCCTCCTACATTCTATAAGTAGGAGAAGAACCTACGGGTTAATCATCGATCGAATTTGTAAGAAGCAATCTTGTGTTCTAGACTTTGTCTTTAACCCGAGAGCCACTTGTTGCAGAGGAATACAAAGAAGCAGGTTTCCGGAGAACTTTGTGTCACGGTGTATTTTGTTTCTTGCTTCTAAATCTTAGATCTCTTAATAGACTTTGTGTTATTTTAGATCTGGATCTAGAACTACCTTTGCTTTAGAATTCTGTGTGTTCAAATCTATTTGAGTTTCTTCTATGTGCATGCAATTAGCTCTGCAATCTACTAATTGGGATGCACATCTTCCTCATTTCTTCTCTGTAATTCCTTTACTTCCTTCTTCTATAATTTTCCTTTCTTAAACAGCTGCTTACTTGCTGCAGAACTTCTTAGTTATGGTTCATGAACTAAGTTGTTAAAGTAAAACCCCTGATAGATAAAAACACATTTATATTGACAAATCGACACTAGGGAGCCTCACCCCGGTTAAATGAGGGAGATTTATCTCATGATCACCTAGGTTTGATGCTATGCGAAAATCTAGCCAACTTGATTTAGCGACTCACTGGGAGAGCAAACTATCTTTGAAGATCAAAGCTTTTCCTTGAAGATCGAGTGTTTTCCATACAAATCT
>CM031242.1:1034456846-1034608621 GCA_018340775.1 Taxus wallichiana var. yunnanensis
CAAACTTGTGTTTGATTTGCTTCCGAAAGTGAATTGGGTGTCCCATCACAAAGGAAAGAGTGTCACAAGGCATATTAGTTGGCCCTAAATAAATTCTTCCCATATTATGGGACTACACTTGTAGACAAATCTAGGTCTTAAAATGTTTTGCAATAACAAACCCCGTATGCAAAGTCATCACTATGCATTATAAGGGTGCTTCAATAATATTGATAACTTGTAGATTTAAATAGGTGTTCTTACCTCCTGCATTTTCAATAAATGTTGTGGTGCATTCACCTATATCTCAACATTCGGTGGATCTTTGATTCAATTTTTGACCATTTGGTCATTTGAACTTGTAGGAATATATTTGTGAAGGAAAAATGATATCCTCGCATACCTAGCCATAACTTAGTAACCTTAGTGTTCAATGCATCTTTGTATCCAAATTTGAATATTTGATTCTTTGGAATATTTATTTGTTCTTAGGGAGGGGGACCTCGCATTTTCCAACCCATATAGTTTCCCCTCAACAAAAGGTATGATATAAAATAGAGTCACTACAAGTGAAAGTAATCAAGTTACTTGTGTCATCAACATTGAAAAGAGACTTGATAATAGAAAATATAATTACTGACATGGAAGCAATGACTGGTAGAACTTGAATATGTATTTGTTTTTTATAGAATTTTGAATTTGTGTTATCAAAGTTGTATCGAGTTCTTGAGAGTAGGATTCATTGCTGATATATTGTTTAAATTTAAGTCATTAGAGCTAAAAATCATTATGAGAATGAAATTTGGTATTGATAGAAATTGGATTGACATCGCATTGTTTGTGAGTGCCAACAACAAAAGTAGTGACCAAACATAATGAGTAAATTGGTGTAAAATGTAGAGTATAGATTGTGTCTTGGAAAGAGTGTTTGGTATATAGTAGTATTGATTTTTAACATGTGTACAATAAATATTGCATCCTAATAAAGGAGCATTGGATTCATAGAAGTTTGTGCATTAGATAATATGTCTAATAGATAGTATAGAGTGTGTGAAGGTGATCAAATCTTAATAGAATAAAATAGATATGTATCAACTTGCTGTGAATAAAGTGACTTCAAAGTATTGTAGAAGAAAACATAGGCTAATAGTGTGTAAATAGTTTTACATAAAATGGGGCTTGCATGGGACCTAAAAAGAGTTTCGAATGAAGTTGTCATCACATTTTAATATGGAAATGGGGGAATAATGATCTCGATCTTTACAAATGACACAATAAATAAATGAATTGAGACCAAGATATGGTGTGTAAAAGTTAAAGGAATTAAACAATCGACAGAGGTAGGTTAGGATATGTGACCATAGGCCCCGAGGGGGCCCATTCATGATAAATAGTATGGTATAAAAGTCAAGTAGTAATTTCATTTTCTCTTTGGTTAATAAATCGACTTGTGTTTTGAGAGAGATAGGATGATGCATGCAAAAGAGGCTTTGCATTTACAATTTGAACGTGTGACAAATGTCATTTAGGTATAGATAGTCGATGAGCTAGTAAGTGTTAAAATCTTGTAATTTAATTTGAAAAATAGTAGTGTTTTTTATATTTGTGTAAAATTGTGAAATTTGTCTAATTTTGTATTGTTCTTTGCAGAACTACTTGAATAGAAACCATGAAAGGAATGGACATTATCATGCATGGATACAATGTTATGCTATTGACATAGATCATATAGATTTTGAGAATTCATAGTGGAGGAGGAGGCCCATGTCCCCAAAACCCTATTTTTGTAATTCGATATGAATAGTATAGTGAATAAGTAATGAAGTACTCGTGCCTCCTTGAATTATGCTCTAAACCGGAGTCATAGGTATTTAAGACTATATAAATAATCTCAGAATAGTGGATATAATTTGTGAGAATTCAAAATTTCGAGGGATATGCTCCTGTGTGATAACCGACGTCTTAGTTAGGATCGCACTATGGTCTCTACGACCATTATGTACAATTTTGACTTGTGTTAGATTTTACCAATTTTAATATTTGTTCCTTTTTATGAGGATTTGAAACCTATAAAACATTGTTATTATATTATGTAATTTTTTTATGTAGATGTAGAAAATACTCCAATGAATTGATGGGATGTTAGAGTGGGTTGATGTTGACAATAATGATGTACAATTTTTTTTTGATAAGGGCATGACCCTTATTGTGTTGTGATTTTTCATCATACGATACACACACAACATTTTGTATTGAGTACATAGGGTATCATTTGCAGATATTAAGATTCTTGATTATCATGAGTTCTAGATGTCAGCATACATTTTTTCGGTAATGTAGAATGTGATTTGATGTATGTGTTGACTATGATATTTGAATTAGAAATGTATAAAAATGTGATTGAATATTGTGAAATAAACTTACATGAATATAGAAATGTGTATTGATGATTGTAATGCAATTTTCCTTTTGACAAAAAGGCCCAGAGACAAAAGGTGAAGTGCATCCCCAACCAACCAAAGGGTGCCACGTGTCCAAGCGGAGTGGCGGGGCTATGGAGTTTTCTGGATTTCACGATTCTTACGGAAAAGGGGAAAAGATAAATTATGGACCCGCAAACCCAATTTTTCCCTAATCTGGCTGTCACATGTCCCATATTAAAGGGGACCCAATTTTTCAAACTATTTTCCCATCCATTTGTACGGACTCGATACAAACTTCGAGGGGCATATCTTTCGACTCAGGGCTCAAAATATTGCAAATCTGACACCGTTGGAAGCGTCTCGACGTCTTCTACACCATGGAAAGATAAAAATCATTTTTCTCAGGCCCTGGTAGGTGAACCATGGAGAAATGTCTTCAAGCCTTTAATACAGAATCTGATTTTCTCAACTACCAGATCTGATTCGATTCGATCCGCTGGGGAACCAGAAGTGACATATGGTGGGTGGATTTGAAAGGCATTGATATTCAGTGGTTGAAATTTCAAAGTGAGATTCGATGCATATCTCATGGTGGTTGAGAGTAGGATTCAATTTTTCCTCTTCTCTCTCATTCTTTCTATATATTGTAACACTTCTCATTTTTGAGGAGAGACATTCTGGGCATAGAGAAACTCTATCAAATTTGTTTCTCGATGCCATTTTTGAGCAAATGAACCTTCTCCTACACCTGGAAAATGTATTTGTGCCTCTATTCCAGAAATGTAATGGTTTGTGCACCTTCTAGAGCAATAAAAACATGTTTTTGTGGTGTTCTTCAACCCTTTGCATCATTTTGTTGTTTCTCCATGCCTCTCCCTTCCAGATTTGTTTTTCTGTGCATGTATTTCACATTTGCAGGTGCAAGATGTTGTGTTTCATGGAGTTTAATGGCGAAATTTGAAGATCTGGGCCGTGTTACTTCTGTCTGACCTCCCTCATCTCCATTTTTTGTTTCTTTCTCCCTCAATAGAATATCTCACTTCCTTTGCTTTGGTGTATCACCGCTTTAGTGTAGGCTCTATTTTTTCCTCTTTCTCTCTCCTTGGTTCCTTGGAATGGTTAGATTAGGTTAGATTTAGTTTTCCTACACTGGAGTAGCTCATGGCAGGTAGTTTAGGAATAGGAACCAACCTTCTCTGGAGGATCATTCCCATTTGCAAGTCCCACAGCTTGGGGAATGATCCAATGTTATGCAAATCACACCAAATGACCCTACCTTAGAAAAGTAGATTTTTATAACTCATTTGGGGGTGCTGTGATTTCACACTAACAATTTTTGGTGGGCACGCACGGTGGGACTAGAGGTCTTCACTTTATTTCATCAAGTTGATGTGTTCTTGGTGGGATTCAACTTCACTTTTTCAGGCACATGTGTTCTTGGTGATTCAGCCTTTTGCACATCTCGGGACTCCATCTAGTCAAAACCCATTCTCTGAGTTACACCTTTTCCATCCATTTCCATCCATTTTCATCCATTTTCCTCTTCCATCTCTTCATTTTCTCCCATTCCATGAGGTTGTACAATCATGACTTCATTCCCTTCATGGAACTCACACTTACAACAATACAGTCCACCTCCAATGTATTTCCCAACTCCTCTAGATCAACATTATGATCAAATCCAAAACCATTATGCTTACCCATATGAGCAGTGTCAAAACCAGTTTGACTATGAAGCTTATCAAGGACAAGGGGACACATATAATGGCGATAGTTATGCAGAGGATGCTGGTCTACTGAGAAGATTCAAAAAATGGAGGTTGGCATGGTTCAGTCAAGGGGCATAACACAAATGAAGGCATTCAAGATTGGTTGCAGGGCACCTTGTCCATGGGAAGGCCCTTTTCCAAGACATTACAACCCTCAAGAGAAGCTAGACTTCATGATTGGAATGCTGCCCCAACTGCACAAATGGATTGAGGGGATAGAAGCATATGAGAAAAGTCTAAATCAACCTTGTCAATGGGTAAGTCATTCAACAACTCCTTGTCTTTCTTTTTCTCCCTCTCAAGCTTTATCATTTCAACAGTAGTACCAAGTTTTAAGCCCAACATACGCTGCCCCAAGTGTGAAATCCATCCCTCCATCCCCTAGTCTTCCATCCCATCTCATTTTTCCACCCTCTTCTCTTCCAAATCCAAATCCCTCCACAAGAGCCAAATGAAATACCTCCCCTCCAAAGAAACAAGAAGTTTCACCTCCTCCACCACCACAAACAAATGCACAACTGGTTGAATCCCAACCCACTCCTCTTGTCTTCCCAATTCCATGTGGGGGAGATGAAAATAAAAAACAGTCAAGAAGGACAACAAGAAGAAGAGCCAGGAAAAGAAGAAATGATCAAAATCTTAGTAAGCTTGGCTCTCAGATATGGGATTGAAAATGATTCCCTTGCTGGTTAAGCCTACATAAAGAGGTGAATGTTGAGGGGCCAGTGGTGACTGAAACTGAATTTATGCAGCAGAGAGGAAGGAGAAGCTGCTCCAAATCCAAAAGAAGAGGAGTGCATTCCAGTGAGAGGAGGAGAGTAATGCAACCCCAGAAGCTTTGAGCACAAAACAGGCCATAGAAGAACCTTCAGTTCTTCCTCTCACCTCATCTCTCTCGAACTCTAATGTTGAAGAAGAGTTTGATCTTTCAAACTCAATGTTTGAGAATGAGGGAAAACATGGTGAACAAGTTACAGACCAAGAGGACACCATGGAAGAGGTTGAACATTTGCAGCAGAACAACAATGAGGCAATGTATTTGTCTGATTTGGAGGACTGTTTTGATGGAGAAGAACCAGTTGAGTTTCTATTGTTTTCTCCTTCATCATCCACCTTCCAAGCATATGAGCCTATGTCATGGAGGAGAACTTTCAATTGCAACAACCTGCATATTATGGCAGCTCTTTGGAATCAAGTTTGGGAGATTTAAACCTTCCATGCTCTTCACAAGAAGAAAGAAGAGAAAGGGCAGAAAAGTTCCACCATTGCTTCCACACCATCCATTCAAGAAGGTCTACAAGAAGACTCCATTCTTGGAGTAGAAATTTAGAGTTATGGGCACATCCAAAGGATCGACCTTGCCCAATCAGTACTTGGCTTCATTAGAGCCAAAGGAGAAGCCAAAACCAGTCATGCCTACTTCTAGGGCATGAGGATGAGCATCAAAGTACCAAGGGTCATCATCAATACCTCCAGAGTCCAATGCAAGTCAACTTGAGGAGGTATTTCCCATTAATGCTGATACCTTGATGATTTGGGTGGAGGACCGGCTTATTAGTCAGTTTTTCACTCATACAGGTAAACTATATTTAGTGTCAAATCATTTACATGGCTGCCTCTCTTGAGAAAGGGAAGCTACTTCTCTCTACCAGTTGTAGGCTTTGTTTAGCATTCTTTCTCTAGTTAGTTTAGGAGTAGGAGTAGACTTTGTTTCAGCAGAAGAAGTGCTTATGCACACTCTTGCATGTCTCATTTGAGGCATGTATGATTTGGTTTTCAGTATATAAGTTTTGTTTGTATTGCTCCAAAGGTGCATAAAGCCAAGATCTTAACTATCAAGGTAGGAAACTCATAGTTTCCTATAATAGTTGTCATCTTCCAAAAAGAAAACAAATGCAGAGCAACTAAAGTCATTTCAAGATAGTCCATTTGAGGGACAGATTGAAAGCCCTAGGTCAAAACAATTTTCTACTCTCAAAAACTCCATTTCCAAGATTTTCTTATGAAAATTGAGGGTGCAGATGTGTAGTGCTCATGGGTCGACAAAACATAGAAAAGGCTTGCAGTCAAGCTCACAGTGGCTCAGGGATCAAGTCTTCAAAGTTCAGATCAGTTTCATGTTTATCAAGTAGACTCCATGCCCAATGGATGCTTCAAGGCCACTGGTCTTTTCATCTAGCAGGTAGATGTCCCCATGAGTCACCAATTGTTATCCCAAATTCACCCCCGAAAAATTTGGTCAGAACAAACCCCGCACATAGAGAAAATATGAAGGGAAAATGTTTCGACCTACGAGCTCACATTCCAAAATGAGGCAAAGGAAAAAGTCAGCATTCAGGCCCGAGTCAAGGAAAGTGGGCCGTCGAGCAAAAGGTGAAAATTTTCCTTTTGACAAAAAGGCCCAGAGACAAAAGGTGAAGTGCATCCCCCAACCAACCAAAGGGTGCCACGTGTCCAAGCGGAGCGGCGGGGCCACGGAGTTTTCTGGATTTCACGATTCTTGCGAAAAAGGGAAAAGATAAATTATGGACCCACAAACCCAATTTTTCCCTAATCTGGCTATCACGTGTCCCATATTAAAGGGGACCCAATTTTTCAAACTATTTTCCCATCCATTTGTATGGACTCGATACAAACTTCGGAGGGGCATATCTTTCGACTCAGGGCTTGAAATATTGCAAATCTGACACCGTTGGAAGCATCTCGACGTCTTCTATGCCATGGAAAGATAAAAATCATTTTTCTCAGGCCTGGTAGGTGAACCATGGAGAAAATGTCTTCGGGCCTTTAATATAGAATCTTTTTCTCAACTACCGATCTATCCGATTCGATTCGATCCACGCCAGGGGAACCAAGCAACATATTTGGGGTGGATTTGCGAGAAGGCATTGATATTCAATGGTTTGAATCTTTCAAAGTGGGATTCAATGCGTATCTCATGGTGGTTGGAGCAGGATTCAATTTTTCCCTCTTCTCTCTCTCTCATTCTTTCTATATATTGTAACACTTCTCATTTTTTAGGAGAGACATTCTGGGCATAGAGAAAACTAAATTTGTTTCTCGATGCCATTTTTGAGCAACGAACCTTCTCCCACGCCTGAAAATGTATTTGTGCCTCTATTCCAAAAATGTAATGGTCTGTGCACCTTCTAGAGCAATAAAAACATGTTTTTGTGGTGTTCTTCAACCCTTTGCATCGTTTTGTTGTTTCTCCATGCCTCTCCCTTCCAGATTTGTTTTTCTATGCATGTATTTCACATTTGCAGGTGCAGGATGTTGTGTTTCATGGAGTTTAATGGTGAATTTGAAGATTTGGGCCGTGTTACTTCTGTCTGACCTCCCTCATCTCCATTTTTTTGTTTCTTTCTCCCTCAACAAAATATCTCGCTTCCTTTGTCAGGTGTATCACCGCTTTAGTGTAGGCTCTATTTTTTCCCTCTTTCTCTCTCTCCTTGTTCCTTGGAATGGTTAGATTAGGTTAGATTTGGAGGATCATTCCCATTCAGAAGTCCCACGGGGAATGATCAATGTTATGCAAATCACACCAAATGACCCCTGCCTTAGAAAAGTAGATTTTAGAACTCATTTGGGGGTGCTTTGTGATTTCGCACTAATAGGTCCATCATCCAAGATCATAGTCTTTGAGGGAAAATTTTGTGGAGGAGGGAAAAGAAATATATTTATATTCCTTATATCAAAAGAGATAATTCATTTTTCTTCAAGACACTTGATTTTCTTATCAGCAAATCATTATCACTGTACCCATTGATATGATGGAAATTATAAAAAGTTAACCTTTCTCATATTCCAATTGATGGGGATGATTATGTATAGTAGTAGGGGAAGCCGAATCAATCATTTATCGAAAGTAGAGTAAGAAAAAAATTGTGTAGATGATCAATGGACTTATCAAAATGGTTGGTTTGTGGAAAGAAACAATGAGATTCAGTAGTCGTAGGTTTAAGTGTAACATGATAGAAGTATTTTCGATTGTAACACTTTAACCTTATTTGAAGGAGAAGGATGATCACATGGAGGGGTGGATGTGGGGTGTGTGAATGATGTATAAAACATGCAAACAAATGTTAGTGAATGAATCAAATTTGTCATAAAGAAAATTTTCCTCAAGTGGGAAGATGAGGCCTTGGTAAAAGATGTATTGAATTTCTAAATCCATAGACTTATATATTGATTATCGCATACAAGTTTTAAAACATAGGATATAATTAACAACGGGATCATTGTTTCTTTTATGTAAAGAGGGTTAACCACTCATATGTAAGTGTAGGCCCCTATTATCGATAAAGTGAATGAGAAAATATTCCTCAAATTCTAAAAATATGCTCATGGATTCACTAGAAGGTGAATAAAATAATACATCACATTGGAAGTTAGAATTTGTGGAAAGGATTTTAAAAGTATCCCATCATTATTAAAAAAACCATCAGAGAACTATAATACTTGAGATGTAGATGAGGATGGGAATTCCATAAAAAATGTGAACTTAGGTATGGTAAAGTTACTTAGTGAAGGTTGATTGGAATATTTTATGCCGCATAGGGTCATCATGTATAATGTTAAAAGAAATTACAAAGTAAAAATCCTTACTTTCTAAGGTTAAAGTATTGTTGGTGAAATATTTTGTTAGGGAAAAATATTGGCTTTATGAATGTTCATTGGACTAAATACCTCCACTTTAGGATGGGACAAGAACTAGAAATGGTGTACACTAAATATAACATCTCAGTGGTGGTCAAAGACTCAGGGAATGTGCATCAAAATTCTTATTATAACTATAGTAATAAATCGAGAGATGGGATTATTTAGAAGTGTGAGATGAGAGGAGTGTGGATAAATAGTGGGAAAGTGATGAGAAAGTTATACTAATGGGAGTAGTGCATAATCCATTAACCATTAACGAGAGAATATTCCATCTCAATAAGAGTAAACAAGCAAACTTATATAACTAAACAAGGAACATGGAACAATAGTAGAAATTGACACAAAGTTTAACCACTAATTTCATTTTATTTAAATAGGCAAAAAGTCCTGGTTTTCCTTAGAAAATTACTTTATGTTTGTCTAAGTATAAAGAGAGAAAGGAAGCAAATATTTGTGAAAGAATTAGAATAACACAAAATGCTCTAGACAAAAAAAATTTGATCCTCTACAATGGAGAAGCCATTCCACTATATAGTCTCCTTACATGAATATTCATATTCCCATATGAATTTTCATATACACTTGTCCAAAATTACACCCCCATGCAATTTTGAGCAACTCATCTAAAGTTGAGACTTAGAAACTTTTTTCTCAAAATATGTAAAACACTGTTGTCCTAGTGTTATGCTAAATTCAAGAACATAGTGTTTTACGGGTTCTCTTAACCCATGAAATAAAGAGAACATGAAATTATTAGTCATATTTTTAGCTAAGGAAAGAAGGAAACATTGGATCCTAGTGTTTTCACGAGTACATGAACATAGTGTTCAAAGTGAGTACTCTAAAATCCACAGAATAAAGGAATCAAAGTCTTGGTATTTTTTTGCGACATTGGGAAAACGTTGAGTGCTTGATGACAAAAATGAAATATGGGTTTTTCAAAGAAAATTTGTGTTACATGGAGAGAAAGATGTGCGGGGCTCTTTAGGGAAATGCAAGTAAGTTGGAGAGTGGCCAAGTTTGGAGTCTACTGTAATAAAGAGATATGTTTTCCACAGTGTTCTCAAAGAATAGTGTTCCATGGACTCCAAAATCGGTAGAACAAATCAACATGGTTGTGGGAGAAAATTTCCATAAAGCACAAAGGATTTTGACCTTCATGGAATTTATAAGGGTTTTCCACATTTCAAAGGGAAAACCGTGAAAGTCAAAAAGTTTGAAGATGAAGGATATTTCATGGGACAAGAAAATCATCCAAAAGTTGTATAACAAAGAGAAATCCCATGAAATAGTGCCATGTTACAATTGAAGGCCGAGGATTTCTCAATTCACGAGGTAGGTTAAAAACCCATGGAACACATTGTTTCAACTATCCAAATTTAATGAAGCATGGTGTCATCCTGCGTGAAGCTTGATGGCATGCGATTGAATCAAGGCACACATGCTCCATGAAAGTATTATTCCTTCTCATGAAGACACCATTTTTCCTATGGTGTATATGGAGGAGGCATCTATCGATAAATTCCATGAGCTTCCCAAGAAGGATTTGAACTCATTGTTGGTGTATTCCCCCTTGATTTGAGAGGGGAGTTTTGATTTTTTTACCAAACTCGCTTCAACCGAAATCTTGAACTTCTTGGAAATACTCAAAATCTTGATGCTTAGTATGAAGATAATCAATCTACATTTTACATGAAAATATTCAACAAAGAGAATGAAACACTAAAATCCAAAATGAATAGGTCTCATGGGTCCATAAAGATTTGTATACACCCAGATCAAGCTTAGCTTAGGAGCTCGAATGTATTTTTCGGATTGGTTCTCAATGTTATTTACCCGTTGAGTAATTTGGGAACTTATCTCGTGTCCTTCGAGAGGTGGAAATCCTCTCACCATGTCATATCGGTGGTAAAGCTAGTGTTGCCAATTACTTGATGCCACAATGTGATGAGGAGGTGTCTTTCAAAGACAAGTTCTCAACCATCTCTTTGGAAAAAATAAATATGGAACATTCATCACACATTGGAATCTCGCAACAATTTTCGAGCTTCTAGATTTATCCGTAATAAGACACATTTTCTTTGCGCCTTTGAGTCAAAATAGTTTTTCAAATTGTGATCTACAAGCTAACTAATCGATAACAAATTTTAGTTAGGACTAGGGACATATAATACATCAATTACGTGTTATAAGGGGTAGAGAAAATTGTTGACACCTTGGACACTATATAATGAATCATCACCCAACGAAACATGATTTGTGGATGGTGTGTCTCGTATCATGTAAAACTAGTCCTATGTGGTCATGTGTTGAGTTACACCCGAACCAATGTACTGCATCGCACTTGTAGACGTGGTTATGTCAATGGATCAAGAGCATAAAATAAGTCTCCATCATCCGAGTTATCTTCCTTTTAGCAACATTTCCTTGTTGTTGGGGTTTCTTTCTCTAGTTCCCTTCTTTTTCCATTTCTTATTGCTTTGGTGTCTTTATTGAGATTGTTGATCGTATGTCTTAGTATTTCTTGATGAACCCCTTTTATTGCGTTGTACCAAAATCTTTAAAATCATGGTTGTTCCTACCACAAATAATTTTTTTGTGTGTTGTTTATCCACTTGCTTTCACGATTATTTTACTTCTTGGACTTATTGGAAGATTTAATTTGTTTCTTCCTTTCTCATGAGAAGTGACTCGTATGTTCTTCTTTTTCATCTTTTTTTTGAACATGGAATATTCTTGTTGTAATATGTTCACTAGCTTTTCAAAACTAATGGTTTGTTCAACCATTTTGATTTTCATTACAAATAATATATAAAGGGAGAAGGTTCTCTCAAAACAATAGGAATGAGAGAATCATTCTGTGATATCCACTCCCAAAGCTAGGAGTGGATCCTCAATGTTGCAATCACTTCAAGAAAGCATCCACTTTCTCATTTGACTTAGATTTGGGTGTTTGAAGATGACTCTGCTGATTCAAAATTGTGTTCTTATTATTTTCCCTGCAGTACACAATGCTTAATTTATCCCACATTTCTTTGAATGTTTTGACATCTCAAATGTGTGGTCGTGACTTTGTTGGAAACTCCAAACAAAATTATTAGTTTCATGTTTGGGTTGGCTCTACAAACTAGCGCTTTTGAGTTGCAATTACCTTTGATCTAGTGACCGATATGTCCACTAAAGAATAAATATCTTCAAATTCGAGATGGGTACAAATTTTGGTCTTCCACATGACATAATTGTGACCACAGAGGAGTCATGTGAGTCGTAGAAAAAAATTGGGACATTTTTGGCCATCATGGGAAATTTACAATTTTCTCGAGTAAATGGCTCATTGGTACGATTTTTAATAAAATTAAAATATATTGAAAAAATAACTTGAGCTCCCGTGCGTGGAAAAAATTGTTCGACAAGTAATTTTTTTATTTTGGGTCTTTCGGCCTCTTAATCACCGATCTTTTACAAATGGAATTAAAAGGAAGCAATTTCACAAAAATAATCCCTTTTTAAGCGCTTCTAGGCCACTTACCCTATTTAGGAGGACTAAGTGAGGATGTACCACTATATAGTTAGCAAACCTCTAAATTTTATATGCCTAAAAAAATTTGGACTTCGAGGAAAGAGGGGAAGGGGATCGATCGCTTCACCTATTTAATTTGGATTTCTTGACAAAATACTTTCCAGCCATTAAAGCACAATATGCACTTAACCTATGACACAAATGAACAAATATTTAAACTTTAAAAATAGTTAAATAAATATAAAAAAACCATGGGATACCTTGTAGGAGATTCGTCCACATAGTTCAATGAAGATGCGAGGATTTTAGTGTTGAATCCACCTTTTCAACTTGCAATGGATTTTTTATTTGCAAAGTTTTACCTGCCACTTGATCTTGTGTGTGCCTTTATTAGTCTTAATTTGGAAATTGAACCTCTTGATCCGTTGCTGTAAGGAGACTCGATGCTTGTTTGTAGATCCGTTTGAGCCCGCCACTTCCATAGTCAAGTTGAAGGATAGGCCGCAGGTCAGCTCACTCATATTAGGCTCTATGTGGTTGGATCTCGCTGCCTTATTCCATTTCACAAGATTTTGAAAATATTATTGATGGGAAGATTAGTTTGAATGGATGTTGCTCACTATACCTTACTCATTTCGCCATGTAGCTCACCGAGAAGCTCGGTTTTGATTTCCAAGCTCATCTCACCCATGCAACATGAGATGATAGCCCGCCAAAGTTAGCAAGCTGCTTACTTTAATTATACGTAAAGTAGTCACTAAATTTAGTGGCAAACCCTTATTCGGGATTTATTTTAATATGAATGAAATTTATCTAGGAGCTAGGCCTGGGGCAGGGGGTAGTTCCTGGGTGGCTCCTCCTTGCCCAGTGCTCAGAATTGTTTTTGCAAATTGCTTTAAATTTCTTGCAAAGTACTGATAGTGGATCCAGATGGCGAGGGGGCACGAATAGGTAGAAGGTTGCAAAGGCTCCTCTTTTCTCATCAAAATTTTCTAGGTCCTCCAGACTTTACTACAACCTATTATTCACTCCTCAAACTTGCTCTTATACTAAATGCTACGTAGAAACAAGGAGACAAACTATGTATATTTTATTATTTGGAAAAATTTAGATTAGAGAGGAGGGGCTGCAATACTTATATACATTACACAACCATATTAAAATAGACAACATACTTATATTGTATAAAAACCCAACAACTTTAACAAATAAAATACAACCAAAATAAACCCACGGGAATAATATTCCCAATTATACAATACAAACAAATAATGGTTTTTAACCATATAAAAACTAACATATTACTTAATAATAAATAATCATGCAAAATTACAATTACATATAGTTTTTACCTAACACTCATGTCTAGATGAGATATTTCAATGACCATTTTTAATAGAATGTAAAGGCATTATCATAACAAAATTCTAAAAAACAGCAAGTTGTTGTGCTTTTACGTAGGCTAAGTAAGAATGAAGTTTAGCTCTAAGTGGTATATTTTGACTCGATTGAATTTTCCAAAAGAAAATTACTCACACATTTTTATGCATGAACAATTAAAGAAGCTCTAAATTATGTGGTACATAATTCGCATCATATACCTTTATCTTAAGAGATTTGTAGGCCACTATGTTGGAAATATTGTCATTGCTTTATCAAAATAATGTTGATAAAGAAATCAATTTATATGCTTTATATGTTAGAAATATTTTTCATTGATGTTTTAGGAATGCACGAATCATGAAAAAGTTTACTTTGTTTTAATTATGCATGCCACACAACAAAGGAAAATATTTTGTAGTGTTCTGTGATTTGAAAATGGTTTGTAGTATGCCATGGGTTTGGTGTAGTGTTTCACGGGTTTGAAATCATTTGACAATTCTCTCATGTATTCAAGAATCACCTTGAAGTGTTTTGTGGATTTAGTATGCAAGCCAATACTATGTAACAAATAATACATGCCATGGATCAAATGAAATGGTTTTTCATGGGTGGTAGAAAGAAAAAGCCACACAAAAAGGAATTTAGTCTTTAGTGTCACGCGGGTTTTTGAAAGGAGTGGATGTCATATACAAAGGAAAAATGCAAAGGAATGTTGAGGAGGTTAAATAAATTCCACGAAAGTCAAGGACTACCACATATGCTAGAGAATGTCCACAAAAGTCATGAAAAGCCACGTAACAAAGATAAAATAGGGGAAGTCCATGGAAGCCTGAAGAATCTCTTAAATTGAAATATCATTCTTCAAAAGCCGACTCATGTCTTGAATCCAAGATAATACTATTCTATTGACTCTTAGATGACATTGTTTTGAGAGATGAACATGATATATAAATAAATTTAATTGTAAAATAAAAGTAGTACTCAATGTAATATGATGATGAATTGCTAAGAAGAGAGAGAGAATAAAGGAGAAGAGAGGAGGGAGTAATGAATACTTAACAAGAAGATTTATAAAGGGGAAGGAAGAGAAAATCAAGTAAACTAAAATGCCAAATTGCTAAAAGGGCGAGTGAGCAACACAAAGAACAAAGGAAGTATGAGTAGTGTGGGTGTATGAAACTCAAAGTAAATAATGAATGGATGTGAGTGAGTGAAAGAAAGTGAGTGGAATAATTGAGAGAGATCCTAGAACAACAAAGAAAGAGTAAGAAGGAAGAACATAACTACCACTCATTAGGTTGAATAAGTAAATACACAAGGTGGAAGTCTATATTGTTTGGGATTGGTGTCTTTAGTGAGTTTGTGCTCAACATTGGGGATTGGTGTCTCTAGTGAGTTGGTGCTCACGAATTAGCTAAGTTGGTGTCTACATCATGGATTTGTGTCTATAGCAGGTTGGTGCCTAAAAAATGTGTAAAGAAATTAATTTTGTGACTAGATTTGGATGGTAGATCCAAGAAATATTTTTCTCGTGGTTTTCTCCCAAAATGGTTTCCACATAAATTTTGTGTTTCTTATCTATTGAATCTTATATGATTGTTGTTGTTGTGAATGTTAATGTTTTAAATAAGTAAAAAAATATAAGTATATTGATTCACCCCTAGAGTTAAAGTTTGCTCTTTCAATTGGTATCATAATAGGTTCCTTCAAGGGTAGCTTAACATATATAAGCTAGATTTCAAAAAGAACACATGAAAAGTCAAGAAGGATTCTCCTCAAATAGAGCTCCATTGTTTGATGGAACTAATTATGTTTTTTAATGGTGCGCACCTATTTAATGGTTCTTAAGGTTTGACATTTGGTAATGAATTGTAAATGCTTATACAATAAATCTGAAATCCTCCAATAGATCAATCTAGTAAGAAGAAGGAAAGTGAGAGCAATGCAAAGGCTATGAATGAAATATTGTGTGGTTTATCTAAATTAGAATTTTTTAAGGTGATGCATTGTGTTTCTTCCAAGGAAATATGGGATAAAATCAAGAAAATATATGAAGGAGATGATAAAGTGAAGAAAACAAAGCTCCAAATGCATAGAAGTCAATTTGAGTGTTTAAAGATGAAGGATGAGGAAAACATTACAGCCTACCTTCTTCATGTGGATGAAGTTGTCAACACCATTAGAGGACTTGGAGAATAAATTAAAGATGAAATAATTGTGCAAAAAGTGCTAAGATATCTTCCTTTAAGGTTTGATGCCAAAATGTTTTCCATTGAAGAAATGAAAGATCTAGATACTATAACAATGGATGGATTGCATGGAATTCTAATAAGCATATGAAATAAGAACAAGAAATGAGAAATCATACAAATGGGAGGCATCCTTCAAAGCACCAAAGAATTTGAAGAGAAACAAGCTTGAGACACATAAGTGCTCCAACAATGCGTCAAATGATGAAGAAGCACATTTTGTCAAGAAGATGAAGAAATGATCTCGAAAAATACAAATGTAAGTTACCTTTCAAATTCTTTAACTGTGGTGAACTAATACATTATGCTAGTAGATGTCCATATGCAAAAATAATAAATAGTGACAATGAAGAAGATCACAACTAGAAGGAAGGTAACAAGTATTATCAATCTAAGAAGAGCTATAAACAAGGAAAATATGAGAAAAGGAAGAACTCCTACAAGCACAAGAAAAATCTATACCAAGGAGGAAAACAACTCATCTAAAGAAAGTGATAGTGAAAAACTCTATGCTATTGATAAAGAAGAATAATTTTTCTTTATAGTAGATATAAAACAAAGAAAATGAGAGATGGTTTCATAAGATGAAGAAGATGTTGAAATTGAAGTTTGAAAGGGATCTTGAAGGAGAGCTCATTTGTGCTCTAGATGAGATTGAGATACTAAGAAATTAAAAGCTGAAACAAAAACAATAGTTTCAAAAACATGAAGAAGAGTATAATGCCTCAAAATCAAAGTTGACACAAGATATTGAAGAATCTAATAAGATCATCATTGGCATGAAAAATCAACTTGAAGAGATGAAGAAGATAAATGAGGATGTGAGAGTCCAATTGAAAACAAAAGAAGAAGATTGTGAGAATTTAGAATGTGAGATTGTTTCCTTAGGGGAAGAGTTGAAGAAAACATCTTCCAAGATGAAGTATAACTTAAATTTTGAGAAAGTTCTTAAATGTTGGATGATATACTCAATTTTTAGAGGCCATCCTTCAACAATACCGGTCTAGGTTTTGAAGAAAATTAGAAGTTTACTAATGTTGATTCCAAAGAACCACCAAAAGTATTAAATAAAGAAAATCCAAGAAGCTATGCAAATGCTCTTAAAAGTCAAATCAATAATGAAAACAACAACAAGAAGGAGACTCATATTCCTCAAAATACCAAAGATCCCAGAATTCAAAAGGATAAAACTCAAAAGTGAGCCCGTTAAAAACATCACAAAACAAAACCAGTTTTGAAATTCTTTTTATGGTTATTATTTTACATGTAATTAGTTTGGGCAAAGAGAAGCTCATGTTAGAGACTTTGGTAGAATGGAGAATCCAAATGCAAGTTCTTACGTGTTCTCAAATAGAAACTATAACTCATTTTATCCTTTGATGGATATCAATGTTAAATGTTGGGTAAGTGCACCAAGTTGGGGGGCCAAAAGGGGGTCTTAAGTGGACACATTTAAAAATAAAAAACTTCAAATTGTACAAGTTTTTTGAAATAGTTACACTCAAAATTGGAAGATGTATAAACATGAATCATAGCATTTTGAGTCTAGTTTATGAGCAACTAAATTTTATTGAAAACAAATGAGTTTAAGTGGGCCAAATAACTAAAATACCAAACAGTGCTCCCATTTTGTTAAAAAATATAATAGAGTGACTTTCGTGCCCCCACCATTTTTTGAGCACTATTTAGTATTTTTGAAAACCATTTGGTAGAAAGATAGCTAGGAGCATGTAGTGTGTGCTAGAATTTTTAAAAAAATTAGCGAGTAATTTTTTTAATGATTTTTCTAGTACAAAAATTTTTAAGTTTTGAAAAATAACAGAGCTCCAACCGTGCCTCCCTAACTACTTCAAAAATATCGAAAAATTAGATTTTTTTAAATTTTTTTATAGAATTAGTCCTAGTTTGTGCTTAAAATTTTTAATTCAATTTTGATGAGTTGAAAAAAGATACATGACAAAAGATAGACATGTTTAAACTTCAAAAAATAGCTATAAAAAGGCATAGTTAGAAAATAAATAATATGGAAACCTTATATTTGTTATAAAAATTGGAAAATTATATTTATACAAATTTGAATAAAATTTGAAGAAACTTTATGTTGCATATAATTATTTTTAATTGAATCAATCATTTGATGTTGATTTATCATGGCGGAAGTTGATTTTTGCATTTTTTGCAAAACACGGTTTATTGTGTTTCATGCAGTCCATGCCTCAAGTTTGGGGATCTAAACCAATCCCAAGCCTTGAGGCACGGTTTGGAAAATGGAAAACCTCGTACGCATTATAATGCATATGCATGTTATGCTTTTTTAAATATTGTGGCCCCCAACATCCCTTTCATCTCTTTCACGAGATTTCTCATGCATTCTGCTTGGTCTATAATTTTCAGACATTCTTAAACAATTTTTAGTAGTTCATTTTGTCCCCTACCCCACTAGTTAATTTTTTTAATCATGGGCATTAAAAAATCGAGCTAAGGACAAGAGGAAGTCAAGAACAAGACACCGGAGCAAATTGTAAGAGATGAGAATAAAGAAATCAAGAGAATGCAAAACTTCATGCAGAGCAAGGTATTTCTGCTATATCAAATATAGCAATGTGTTTTAGAAAATGAGGATGAAATACATAATGAAAATGTAGAGAATGAATTTTTTTATTGAATAGGGTAAAAATTGAATGATATACTCCTTGGTAGGATAAGACAAAATATTACATCGTGATAGAAACAAACCCGAGACCAAAAAGGAATAACCCCAAAATTTGTTAAACAAACTTAACTGAAGAAATAGACAAGGGAATCTTCACTAAGAAACAACTCTAAGCTACTAACAAATACACTACTAACAAGAAGTAAAATACCAATAATCATACCTCCTCCTTCGCTCCGTAGAAACCTCGGAATGGGCTAGGAAACTTGGATTGAGCCCTGATTTTGTGATATGTAGGTGCTTTTCTTCAAGACGGAGCAAGACCTTCCTGCAACAACGATCCTCTTACTTTGCACTGGATGGGAAAAAGGATTATGAGGCTATTTTGGCATTAGGACAAGGCAAAAGGATGTTCTTTGCTCAAAGGATGCAAGAACTTAGATATGGCATGAAAGCTTATTCTCCGTGTGTTTAGAGGGGAGGGGTAAGGTTGTATTTATAGCCTGAGGGAGTGATTAGCTTAGATTAATTTAAGTAATCATGGTTTGAAAATGTGGGCAAGATTAAGTGGGTGGTTTGAAAATGTGGGCAAGATTAGGTGGGTGGTTTGAAAATGTGGGCAAGATTAGGTGGATGGTTTGAAAATGTGGGCAATATTAGGTGAGTGGGGGCCACGAAGAATGGGTGAGGATTTGAATTATATTTTTAATTCATAAGTGGAGGATTTTAGGTGAGTGGGGACCACGAATGGTGGGTGAGGATTTGAATTTGAATTTTTAATTCAATAGTGGAAAAACATGGAGAATAATGACATGTGGTGAGGATTAGATTATTTTTAGATTTTGAAATGGATAATTAATCAAATTATATTTGATTAATTCGAAGTGTATTTTTGTGGGAAATGAGGAAGGGAAATTAATTGATTTAGGATAGATGTGAAATTGGGGTGTCTACATTTGCCCTCTTTCGAAGGGTACTATGAAAGTAGTGTCCTTTCAAAGAAAGTAGATGGTATGGGGGAAGAATTCAATCTACTTTTTAAAAGGTAGAGTGAATGTTTGTCGGGAGAATAGAAAGTGGTGAGTGACGATGTCATAAGTATCCTCCAAGACAAAAATGTCATGAGAAGATGTGATTATGGATAGATGTGGTGATGCCCCTCGAGAGGATCGACGAGAATGAAATATACGACGTAACTCTCAAAAGAAAGGAAATGGATTCGTGGAGAAGAGGACGATAATGGAGTGGAAGAGACTGGAATGACCGCACGACGCAAATGGAGAAAGGATTCAATCGACCTTGAATGCTAGGTGTGAGGGTGTGTGGAAAGAGAAAAGGGAATGGATAGGGTCAGGGTTGATTATGAGAAGAGTAAGGGAGATAGGGAGGGAAAAAAAGGAATGAAAGAGGTAGAAATAAGAGAGAGGGATGATAGGGGAAGAAGGGAATGATGAAGGACAAACAAGGAAAAAGAGGAAAATGACAGAGTAGAGGGTGAAGGGATGAAATAGAGAGATGTGCAAAATGAAGGAAGCAACAGAGATAGTAAAGAGGGATACGTGGAAGTGAAATAAATGAGAGAGTGAAGAAAAGTAGGAAATGGGAAAGGATAAATAAGAAGGAGAAAACGAGGTGGGAGTAGGGGGTGAAATGGAGGGAAATGGAAAGAGGACAAAAGAAGAAGTAGAACGGAGAAAAAAAAGAAACTATGAGGGGCGAGGAAAGTGTGAAAAAGAGGAGAGAAAGGAAGAGAAACATATACAGAATGAACAAAAAGGTAGGGGTGGTAGAGAAAAGGGGAAGTGGTCAGAAGAAACGTGAAAATTAGGGGAGAGGAAAGGAAGATAGAATGAATACAAGGAGAAGATCAAGGAATCACGCTATCATGAGGAAGACTAAGGCAAAGAATATGGAATAGACCGTATGGAGATGCATGTGGAGAGTGGGATGATAAAAAGACAGACAACGCCGAACAACCAAAGTTATCGATGGGGATGTAAGGAGGAAACGTGATGGAAAAAGGGGAAGAAGATGATATAGGGAAGGAAAATAAGACGAGGGGGGAGAGAGAAGAGGATAACAAAGAAAATGATGGAGAAGGAAGGGAATACAGAAGGGGGTAATAAGTGGAAAGGAAATGGTAGAAGGAATGTTGAAAGAAGAAAGAGGGGAGGAATGACATCGATTGGAAAAGATATGGAGATGCATGAAATGAGGATACTAGATGATGGGAAAATAGAAAAAGGATGTATGATGAAGACAATAAAGATATTGAAGAGGGAAAAGAGGAGATGGAGAGATGGGTAAGAAGTGACAAGAAAGGGTGGGAGTGAGGGAAAAGAATAGGAGAGAAAAGAGAATGGGGATAGAAGAGGCAATGCCAATGAAAGGATGTTAGGGAAATCCTCTTGACAATGAGTGGTGGGGAAGGGTGAAAGAAAAAATGAAGAAAAGAGAAAGCGAACGAGGACTGGAAAGGGTAACGCCAACAAAGGGACGTTAGGGAAAACCCGTTGCCAATGAGTGGTGGGCTTAGAGGAGGGAAGGAATGAAGGGAAACTCTGAAGGTCCAAGGGAGTGAATGAGGTCGTATGGAATGAGGATTGATAATTTTTAGGAAAACCCGCTGACAATTATGAGCGGGAAGAGAAGATGATGATGAAAGAATGATATAGGAGTGTTAATGAATGGCGAATATGTGTGTGGGTAGAAATGTAGGGGGAATGTGAGAAGATGAAGGGGAAAGAGTGAAGAAGATGGGAGGGAGGAGTCGGGACGAAGTGAAAGCGAGGAGAGGATGGGGGTGATGAGGATGAACGAGGTGAGGATGAAGAACCAAGACATGAAAAGAATGGGAAGAAATGGTATGAAGGATGATGGATCAAGGAGGGGAAAATGGGGAAAAGAATGTGATCAGAGGTGGAAGAGATGAGTGTATGTCAGAAGAAGATATGTGGAGAAAGGATAATAAGTGGGAGGAGGAAAAAGTGGGTAATAGGAGATACCAGTGGAAGAAACGATCAATAAAGGGAACTAAGAATGAGGCGGGGAGAAGTTCACGATGACAAGTTAAGTGTAGGGAGGACCCTAACATAAGATTGTCATGTGACGGAAGTGGTTAAGTAAGATTGCCATGTGAGCAAAACGGAGATGACAAATGGTCAAGCGAGAAGTGGTGTTTCATGAGAATCGAAAAGGAGGTGAAAGGATGTGATAATGGGGAATGCCGAGAAAAATGAAGGGTGAAGGGTGGGTAGTGATGGGGAAAGGCAAGGAGATGATCATCCTTAAGAGGGACTCTAAGTGAGATCGCCATGCCGGGTGAGTGGTTAAGTAAGATCACAAGCAGCAGGAGGGTGATAGTGGTGGTAAAAAGATGTGATGATGGGGAATGAAGAGGAAATATGGTGGTGAGATTGAGAGTGATGGGCGAGTGTAAGATGACATGTCATGCTTAAGAGAATCTCTTAAGTAAGATCGTCATATCGCCGAGAAGTTTCGTAGGGTCACCCAACCGACAGGATGATATGCAAAGAGAAAGACAAAATGATATCGGGAATAGGGGTGGAATGGTAGGGTGAAGAAGATGATCACGATGAGAGGTGGGAGAAATAAGATGGGAGAAATATGATGGATGGGGGAAGGCCACAGATGCAGATCAACCTTAAGTGAAGTCTTATAAGATTGCCATGCGGATGGGATGGTTAAGTAAGATCGCCAAGCCGAGGAAGAAGGATGATGTTAGAGTCAGGGGAATAGGGTATGACAAAATGGACTCAAGGGGAACCTCAAGTGAATTTTCCATACTACGAGAGCGTGTAAGTAGGATGACCAGCATAAGGTGGATTTGGGGAAGGATGAGAAAAGAGTGAGTGAGGTATGCCTAAGTGGTATATGATATGAGATGAGGTGATAATAAGAAAGAAAGGACACAAAGGAGTGTAACATGAATGGATGAAGGAATATATGTGTAGTGGAGGGTGGAGAGTGTGAGGGGAATCCTTAATTGGGATGCCCACGTGGTGAGAGTAATGATGCGGGAATGGGAAGTAAAGAGGTGGAGTGGAAGATGTGTTTGTGGTGATGGTTATTTGATGAGAGGGCATGTGGTGAAGAAGCTTCTACAAATGGGAAGATCTTAGGAGAGAGGGTAAACCTCCACCGAGGATTCCATATGTATGGGGTTATTAAGTAAGATTGTCAAGCGGAAGAAGAAAACGGGTGAAAGGAAAGAATACCAATGGGTGAGAGGGGACAGAATGGTGAGAAGGGTAATATGGGTATAAGCGGCGAGGAGTAAAAATGAGAAGTGAGAATGAATGGATCAAATACATGGTGATCATGGTGGGGAGAAGGAGCTCGCTGGATAGTGAATGCTACTTGAGAAAGATCGTCAAGTAGATTCGCAAACCGCAACGGTGATCAAGTAGGATTCGCAAACCGAGAATGCATTAGTATGGGTGAATGGATGGGGTGCAAAGTAAGATGTTGATCATGCAGAAGATACTCACGTGACGAAAAGCATCTTAATTTTAATATAGCACATAACAGATGCATCGTGATATAAAAGATCGTGATGACTAGATCAGTAATATGCGTGATAAGATAGATGGGCCATCAAAAAGGTTTGATGCCCCAAGATTTATATGCAAATGGAAGAGAGCATGACAGAGGCCATCAAGAAAGTATGATGCCCCAAAGATTTACATGCAATCGATAACATAAGAATATTACAGAGAACACCAGATATATAAAATCAAGATGCCCCCGTAATATATCAAGATACAAGAAAGCAATTAATAATTTGCCACTAATAATGCAACACAAGAACCAAGAAACATGTCCCTAACGTGTTCCACAAAGGATGATTGATTAGATGTGCCCCAAGCAGAGGTACAAAGGATCGGGTCACTTCCTCAAACAAGGAAACAATGAGAGCCGGATTTTCCCAAGCGAGGATTCACGCGAGGAGAAGTGGTTTGAAATTGGTAGTCATAAGGTGGTCGGACCATTCGTTTGGGATAATAGTTCAAAGGATGAACTGTGTTACTTATTGAGTTTTTACAATTTTGTGGATGTTTTTGGTCTTTTGAAAATTTTACAAATGTTTTTGTATTTTGATATTTTCTAATGTTTTTGTTTTTGGATTTTTTTGATTTTCTAATGTTTGTTTTTTTTAATTTTATAATTTTTTTGGATTTTTTGGAGATTTTTAATGTTTTTGAATTTTTGATGATGTTTACACTCGTGATTTTTGACGATTTTCAAATGTTTTTGACGATTTTCAAATGTTTTTGGATTTTGGATTTTTACACATGTTTTTAGATTTTGACGATTTTCAAATGTTTTTGATTTTTGATTTTTTTCAAATGTTTTTTTGATTTTGAGATTTTTACGCTTGTTTTTAGATTTTTGACGATTTTCAAATGTTTTTGGATTTTTGACGATTTTCAAATGTTTTTGGATTTTGACGATTTCAAATGTTTTTGGATTTTGATTTTTACATTGTTTTTGGATTTTTTACGATTTTCAAATGTTTTTGATTTTTACATCATGGATTTTTTTCAATTTATGGACCAGAAATGCCCGTGCAGACTTATTTTTGAGAGACGATGTACCGTGTTCCGCATTGTAACTTATGCTCAAAATAACATAAATTCACTTTCCATCGGGTATGATATGGTGGTGATGATATGATGAAAAGAATTCCAACTCCATTCTTGACTCCACACAACTAGTAAGATGTGTGGGCTCATCACCAAGAATCAAGAAGGACGTAGGAGGTAGATAATGAATATAGAGACAAATGCTAACAACAATCCCTTTGGGAAATCAGACTCCATTCTTCATAATGGTACTAAACCGGTTTCAAAAATGGCTTTCACTTTATGAGTCACATGCTAGACTTGACATGCTATGTGGCCTACCGATCGATAAGATATGAGGTTAAGGGATAGTTCTCTCTCACTTAGGCATCTAAATTACGTGTTTGGGGATTCTATAATTTGTAAGCACTATAAGATTTTGTATTTTTGAAATGACTCCCTATGCCTTGCCCCATGCTACTAGTGAGAAGCAAGGGCTCATCACCAAAGGCAAAATATAGGTGAGTGAATTTCTTTTTAGTCTTTTTTTTTTTTTGTTTTATTTTATTTTTTTTTTGGAATATTTTGCAATGTTTTTATGCTTGTATGAGAATGACCCTCTACGCTTTGCCCCATGCCACTTGTAAGAGGCAAGGGTTTATCACCGAAGACAAGACGTAGACGAGTAAGGGCACCTTCCTCCATTCCCGCCTCTCACACTACTAGTAAGAAGAAGTGTGGGCTCAACACCAAAGACTATGAAGGACGAAAGATGTGACAATGAATTATTCATAAGTTATCAATTGATGGATTTTTTTACAATAGTGCTTTGTATTTGGGAAGAAACATCTGCCCCCAATCTCAGCCCCACACGACTAGTAGGACGCGAGGGTTCAACACCGAAGACTGAGATGGACGACCAAACGAACTGGGTAACGAAGTTTAGAGCTTTGTTATGAAAGAGAGAATGTATTAGAAGGGGATATATTACCATCAGTAAGCTTCTAGGTATGACCATAGAGGAAAGCGACTGAAAGTGGAAGAAGTATGATGCTCACAAACTTAATAGGATTTATATTAGCACTTGTCTCATGATGATAAATATGAAGATGTGATTTTGATAATGAAAATGTCTGCCAATGGAAATGAATAAATTTGAATTATTTGGAGATAAGCAAGACAAAAGGAACAATGTACATGTTGTATCCTGGAATAGTGAACATCTCAAGGATAAAATTTCTTTAAATGAACTGCATTCATTGGTTCATCAAGATCTTGACCATCTGTCAATGGCCAATTTATAAGCTCCAAACCCAAAACTATCTATGATTTCGTTGGGCTCAAATTTTCTTGTTTGTCTCGTTCTTTGGGTGTGTTCTTTCGATTTTCTTTGAGAATGAAATGATTGACCTTAAATTTTCTAGGTTTGAATTTTTTATGGTAGCTATGTCGTAGCTGATTTTGATATACTTGAAGATGATCTAGGGCATTAAGTCATTTTTCATCAAGAAGCTCGAGTTCATTAAGGCGTGAATGTTGATAATAATCTTTATTGATTACGTCTTTGAGGGATATTCTAAAGGATGGGAATTCAACCTTGACATGTAAAATATCTTCCCCACCATAAACAAGGGAGAAGGGAGTGGCCTCAGTTTGCATTGTTTGATTTTTTGCTTCTGTTTGTCCATGAATTAATTGATTTGACGATAGATTCAAAATTAAAGATGGAAAAGGTGGCATAAAGATATTCCTAGGTATACATACCTCGTAGAATATATGCACATAGAAGTCTTGATAGGTGAGAATCATTAGTGATGAGATGCCTGCAAGATCGATCGTTGAAAGTATGATGGTCATGACAGGTTGCATTGTTGCAAGTGTCCAAACTTGATGTGGTTGTGTTTCGACAAAAAGGCTAGAGATGTTAGGCATAAGAGCCAATATTGGAAGAATAGAATCAAACTTAATGGTACCTGTTGATGGAACCTCGTCTGTAGTGTCTACAAGAATATCAAGGTTCAAAGGGAGTCTCAAACGAGATCAAGGTCTCGTTAGATGTCGAAGAATGTTGTCACCCAAAACAAGTTCAATATATGTTTGGGCTGAAAGAGAGTCTTGAAATAAGTTCAAGTGCTCAAGAGATGTTGGAAGAATGTTGTTGTCCAAAACAGTTCAATGTATGTTTGAACTAATGGAAGGAAATTTGAAGAAGATATGGATTGGTTTGGAATTAGAGAGTCTTGACCGTCTGTTGTCGTCATGATCTCGTGGAATTTTGAGATATATAGGAGTTTCGGCGACAAAGAGTCACTCTTCATGGAAAGTTGTGGTATTGATGTGTCGTTGGTCGCAAGAGCATTGTCATCAAGTTCTACAGAGATGACGCTGCCGTCAATTAAGTCTTGACGTAATTTTAAATCGCACACATTTATCTATGTGATGACCATCAATGCGATGAAAGTCACAAAGATGTGTTAGGTTTGTACCAAAGATGGCTTAGCTTCCCTTTGACAAAGGGTTTTGTAATTGGATATTTTATCAAGTTTAGCCTCTTTTAGTTGATGAAAAACACTAGAGAGACTTTCTCCAAGGGGGTAAACCGACGTTGGACTTTACGTGAACTGATTTCTTCGTGAGGTCAGTATGATCGACTTTTTGGTGATCGCTCACCGATTTGGGTAGCCATATGAGAGAGTTGTGTTGTCATCTTATTAATTTGTTCTAATAGCTCATTGTGTGATGTTTTTCGTGAATTCTTCATGTTTGAAAGAGAGGGAGAACGAAGAAATGTGCGATGAAGAAATCAACCTATTGATTATGATCTTTGTTTTCGCTCAATCAAGTTTTAACAAGGCTATAAGGAGTAAGCTCAAACAAGCTACTCGGGATACAAGTGGGATATAACTTAAACAAGCTATGACGAATATGTTGATTGGTTTGGATTAAACAAGCTTAACAGATGAAAATGTAAGGAGTACACTCAAACAAGGTACTCAATACAAGTGGGATGTAGCTCAAACAAGCTATGATGAATATGTTGATTGGTTTGGCTTTAACAAGCTCGGATTTTGATAGAAGAGTAACTCAAACAAGTGACTCAACACACGCTTGTGAACTCAAAATGAGTTTTGAAGGGATTTGTGTCGATGGGATTTTGTTAAACTCGATAAATTGATGAAATAATGAGTGAACTCAAACAAGTCACTCAATGTCATTTTGATATAGCTTCAAACAAGCTAGAAAGAATGTTCTCGACAATCGATGAGATAAGGAGTGAACGCAAGTCACTCAATATCTATTGGATATAGTCAAGACAAGCTATGAAGATGTATTATTGGCTAAAGTGAGCTAATGAAATTGGTGTGATGTTTTGGTCCGTGTTGTTGGATTGTTTGGATGTTTTCGCTAGGTATTGAATCGGTCGAGAACTGATTTTTTTGTGAACACAACTAGGTCTCGAACTTTTACAATGAACACATTGATATCACCAAGTTTTATGATAAAATAATGCTAAACTATTGTGTTTTCAAACAAAGAAGCAAATCATGTGGATTCAATTGTTTTGGCTTATGAGGTAACTTCTTCAGAATGATCATTGTTTCATGCAATCATACAAGTATGTTTGTGAAATGGTGGATGCAGTGCTCTTATTACTCCAAGAAGATGCGTCCTCCGATATACCCTAGTCCCGATATACCTAATTTCAGACGGGGACAATTGGGTACACGGAACCCTTAGAGCACTGGAGGAGACTCACCACCTTCTTACTTACTGCTTTGCTTTGAGAGTGAATCACCACGCCCGTAATGTGTTTTGTGAAAAGGTGGAAGGTGATGGAGGGATGAATGTGTATGGTGTCCTTATAACTCCCCGAAGATTTACAGGACGATGCCTGTGCTTCATTGTTACAAATATTTAGGCGTGACTCGCATGCGCCGCATGACAAAGATTACTCGTAAGTGAAGAGCAACGTGAGGTAAAATACCGAACGCCGTGATGAGACTAGGTCTCAAAGTGCAATGCAGATGCAAATGCCGCTTGTGCGCAGTGGTAATCAAGTCCACGCCACCGGCAGTAGCTTTGGTGGTGATGAAATCCACCTTGTCTACGTGTAAAAACAATATGATAAAGTGATTAAACGCAGGGTTCTTTCCAACTTGAAATAAATCACTAAAGAAAAATAATTGCGTACTGAGCGCATTTTTTTTTTTTTTTTTTTGTTTCAAAGAATTGTCTTTTAAATGGTGGTATTTTTGCGGGATTTTTGTTGTTTTTGTTTTTGTTTTTGTTTTTGACAATATTCCAGCAACGCGGTTCTACAGAAAACAAATTAGTAGTTATCCTGCAAATGAAATGTTAGAAAAGTGATCGTGGTTGTTTTTGATTTGCCAGATCGCTCAAAGGCGCAGGAAAAGAGCATACACAACCAACGACCAAAAAAATATTAAGAATATGACAAAGGAAAATAATTATTAAAATGATAGTTGAAAAACAAATCTAGAGGATCCTGCAATGTTAGAACAAGAAACTAAAAAAATGTGACCGTTTCTGATTTTCCAGATCGCTCGAAGGCGCAAGAAAAGAGCATACGCGGATACAATTGGAATAGTTTTTTTCTGATTTTCGAATGTTAATAATTATTGCAATTTAATCATGATTGCGAAATAGCGATAATGATTATTTTCACAAAAAAGAAAAACGATGAAAGAAGAGGGTGAAAACGTTATCTAGAAGTGTTGTCGTGGAAAATTTAAATGTAAGGCAAAAAATTAAAAATAAAAATTATTTTCTAGAGCTCGAGTGGCCTCACGTTTCTGATTTCCAAGATCACTTTTGAAGTGCGAGGAAAGAGCATACGTGTGAGGATGTTTCGTGAAATAAAAATTAAAAATAAATAAATAAATAAAACTATAATTTTGTTGTTTTTTTGTTAAAAAGACAGGTGTTAGAAGAAATGAAACCAAATTTTTTCTGTAAGTCTAAATCTAAAAATTATTTTTTCATTGCATAGATCTTTTCAATACCTTTCCGTTAAAAAAATGAAGTCATTCCGAGTTCGGGAGCAAAAGTTATGGCTTCCTAAGATGGGCTACGAGAACGCTCACGAATGAAAATTTTGACGTGAGAAAACGTCCCAGAGTCTGGTTTTTTTATTTTTTGACTTCTATACTTCACCCGAGAAGCTAAAATTTTGACAAAGAAGTTAAAAATAACAATAATCGAAAGAAAGAGTTAGATCATAAAATGATTGACTAAAATAAAAGAAAGAAAAAAAATAAATAAATGATTAACTTCCTACAAAGCAAGTTTATTTTAGCAAAAGGAAATAAATAAATATATTTTCCGGATTGGTTGTCCCATGACAATAAGATGATAAACTAATGATTAGTTCATATGTTTTACAGATGATGAGTAAATAGCAAAATCCAAAACTAACTAAACACCAAGCACCGAGGAGATCAAAGACAAGATGAGCTTGAGTTTCATTATCATTATAACCTCGTAGATACACCACAAGACACCACACAACAAAAACACTACCCAAAGCGTGAAGGTTAACCAAAGAAGACCAAAAGGAATGAAAAAAGAAATAATAATAAACAATAATAAACAAAGAACAATGATAAAACCACTAATTGAGAAAGTAATGGTAACAGATCGAAAGTAACCTAAGCGCTGTAATGTAAGCTATGAAAAATACACTACTAACAAGAAAGTAAAATACCAATAATCATACCTCCTCCTTTGCGCTCCCAGCAGAAACCTCGTAATGGGCTAGGAAACTTGGATTGAGCCCCGATTTTGTGATATGTAGGTGCTTTTCTTCAAGACGGAGCAAGACCTTCCCGCAACAACGATCCTCTTACTTTCAGACCGGATGGGAAAAAGGATTATGAGGCTATTTTGGCATTAGGACAAGGCAGAATGATGTTCTTTGCTCAAAGGATGCAAGAACTTAGATATGGCATGAAAGCTTATTCTCCGTGTGTTTAGAGGGGAGGGGTAAGGTTGTATTTATAGCCTGAGGGAGTGATTAGCTTAAATTAATTTAAGTAATCATGGTTTGAAAATGTGGGCAAGATTAAGTGATGGTTTGAAAATGTGGGCAAGATTAGGTGGGTGGTTTGAAAATGTGGGCAAGATTAGGTGGGTGGTTTGAAAATGTGGGCAATATTAGGTGAGTGGGGGCCACGAAGAATGGGGTGGGATTGAGGATTTGAATCCTTCCACATTCTTCCCCTCACCCATCTACTTAGAACCTATATTTCCTTCCCTCATCTTGGATGAAGACACTCAGCTAGGGTAATATCCTCCTCATCTTCAATTAGGGGCATTTGTTTATCCCGGGCCAGATTTCCCATTGTGAAACAGGAGAAGAATGAGGCCCTCATGGATGGGAGACTCCACCTTACTCCATTTGGAAATCCTCACCGAGGTGGTTAGAGACATAAAAAGATAGAAGGGAATACTGAGAAATTTCTTATGTCTAAACATGTTCAAAAATGACAAGTGGTGGGTATATATCTTACGATATTTACCCTCCAGAGTCAGATACTTCATGATGTGCAGGAATACCTCTCTCCACACCCCAGAATACAGAACGAGTGATACCATCGTGAAGTAATGGACAATTTCCTTTCCCACAAAGAAAGTATTGATTTCATACTCTCTCTGATTCCTATCCTTGAAGATTTTTCAGACCTTCCATGTCCATGCCAAGCACATACGGGTGGCTTCCTCCGATGTATCAATTTCCATGCCATGGATCACCACTTTCCCTTCCTTCCACGCCAACCCAAACTCCATAGTAAGTGAGGATCATGCCCTTGGAGTCTGGTGATAAAGTTCCTGAAACCCCCAATTCTAAAAAGGTGCCACATAGACTTATCCTCCACAATACACCCATGGTCTGGATGACTCGACTCTGGTTCTATCACCACCCATGGTAGCCAAATTTTTACTCCAATGCACAACACTTTGAGGTCTACAATTTTTGAAATTAGACTTGTCTTTCCAAGAATAGCTTAAGCCAGACTCACTTTTGCAATATTGGAAAATGAACCCATTATTCTCCCTCACACTACTTAAGGTGAAGTGCTTACAACTTTTCATGATTAATAATATCATTAATATGCACAGGTATGACCTCACCTTTTTGCCACACTTTGTAATCATTATTTTGAACTCCCTCATTCACCAATATGTCCACACAAGCATTGTTGATGCGAGGGATATGAGTAATGATATGGGAATCAAAGTACTTAAGGTGCTCTTTAATATCATTAATAATATTTCCCAAGACCCAATTATTGTGACTAGTCTTGCTGATTGCATTTAAAATGAGAAGAGAGTCCCCCTCAATAAGAATATGTTTAATTCCTTTCTCCTTAGCAAGACTAACACCCCAGAGAAGAGCACGAGATTCAGCCACATTGTTTCTCTGAGTCCCCAAAGGACTAAGCATAGGCTAAGATCCAAGTCCCCATTATGATCCCGATTATGCCTCCTCCACCAGCCAAGCCAGGGTTGCCTTTAGAAGCCCCATCAAAATTAAGTTTGACTTTTCCCCTTTCAGGTTTGGACCACTTAATTTTAGTGGATGGGAAACTGACTTGAGGTGGAATGAAGGTGAACTATTTGAGCACTTCCTCTTCTCTACTAGAAACAACCTTTTTAGTCTTCACCTTAATGAGTTTGGAGTTCTCTTTAATCGAGGAAATCAAACCAGCACTGACCTTTCTGATATTGGCCTTCTGATTTCTGAAGATGAGAGCATTTCTTTCCTTCCATAAGCTCCAGAAGAAGTGGGGCAGGGCCATTTTCTAGGTAGCCATAAGAAAGGGATACCTAAAAGGGAAATCCCATTGTAACCAACATTCCTCAATGGAATTAGGATAGACCCATTGAACCTTGAAAATCTCCAACACCTTGGACAACACCACTTGAGCAAAAGGGGCATGAGATGAGGAGGTGGTTGACACTTTCCTCCTCTTTTTTACAAAGGACACACCTGTTGGGGAGGAGCATGCCACGTTTCCTCAAATTTTCCACAGTGAGGATTTTGTTCTGAGTAGCCAACCATAGGAAAATGTTAACTTTAGGTAGAAGGTATTTTACCCAAAGTTTACTCCAGTAATATTTTTGGCTAGAATTCTTGAAGTTTAGGAGGTATGCAGATTTAACAGAGAAATTTCCAGAATCCTCTTCCTTCCAAATAATAGAGTCCTCATTTTGTTGGAAGAGAGGAATATAAATATTCTTTAACTTTGAGTTGAGGTCATCAAAAAATTGAGTGTCCCCAATGAAGTTGGGAGGGGGAAGCACCTTCTCCCAAAGAACAAGATTGTTGGAGAAGCTCCAATAGTCCCTAACCCAAACTTTACCATTGTCTTCAAAGAACTGCGCCACAGTTCTCCCAGATCTTCCTCCACTAGAGGTTTATCAGAGATCCAAAATCCCTCCAAAAGTGAATTCTATCACCTTTCCCAATGTTCCATTTAATACCCCTACTCAGGATCTCCCTAGAAGAGAGAAAATAATTCCAAAAAAGGATCCCTTAGGGATATTGTCCTAAAAAGAAAGTCTCTATTCTGCCAATATTCCTTAAATATTTCCTTTTGATGATATCAATCCATAGGCCTTCTTCCTTTATCACTCTCCAACCAATTTAGCCACAAGAGCTTCATTCATGAGTCTCATATTCTTTAATCCCAGCCCCCACAATCCTTAGGCTTGGTCACTTTTTCCCAGGCCACAAGAGGAAATTTGAACTTCTCCTCAACGACCAACCCACAGAACCTTTTTTTTGAATTTTTTCAAGAGCTTCCAAAATCTTACCCGGGAGCCGAAAAAGGGACATGACATAGATTGGAACACCTTGAAGAGAGCTTTGGAGGAGTTGAATTTTTCCAGCTTGAGATAGGAGAATCCCCTTCCAAGAAGACAACTTATTGGAAACTCTCTCGAGCAGAGTGTTCCAGATGGAATGATTCATTTTTTTTGAATGAGGGGCATTCCCAAATAGGAGTCTGGAAAATTCTTTATCTTACAACCAAAAATGTGGGCAATCTCTCTTGAAATGCTCTTCCACATTTATGAAGAAAATAACACTTTTGAGGAAGTTGACCAGCTGACTAGAGACCTCCTCATACTCATTCAAAACCTCTTTGAAGATATAGGCTTCCTATATAGATGCCTTCCCCATCAAGAAATTTTCATCCAAAATTGGTTGAGGTAGGTAGGTTGAAGGCCATTAGAAATTTTGAGACCTTGCAAGAGGTTAAGGGAAACCACCTGATTGCAGAGTCTACTTAAAGTTTCCACCACAATCATATAGAGGAAGGGGAGAGGGGATCTCCCTGTCTGAGACCTCTACCAGCTTGAAAGAAAGCCTTCTCGGTTTACCATTGATCATAACAAAGAAACTGGCTGAAGAAATGTAGACCATAACCATGTTGATGAAGAAGGCATCAAACCCCAACTTGGTCAGAATGGCACGAGAGAGGGCCCACAAAACTCTGTCATAAGCTTTGTGCATATCCAACTTGAAAAACATGGTGGATCTTCCTAAAATTTTGACAGAGTGAATGGATTCTTGGATGACCACAATGCTATCAAGAATTTGTCTCCCAGAACAAAATCCCCTTGATTAGGAGAGATAAAATTGGCCAACACTTTCCTAAGCCTAAAAGTGATAATTTTGGTAATCAATTTGTAGCTGGTGTTGCATAGACTAATGGGTCTAAAATATTTCACATCCTTGGCCCCTATCATCTTGGGAATAAGGACCAGGAAAGTGTTGTTGATCTGTTTGAGAATCTGACCATTACTGAAGAAAGTCTGGATCATCTCAATGACCTCATTCTTGACCACTTCCTAGAACTATTGGAAAAGAAAGTCGGGAACCCATCTAGGTCTAGGGGATTTATCTAGTTCCATGTCAAAAATGGCATATCTGATTTCTTCCTCCCCAGAATGAGCATGAGATCTCTATTTTCCTGATTGTGAAATGACATTCTGGAAGAGTCCGAGGGCCTTCTCCCAAGAAGTTCTATTTGGATCAGCCCTAGGGAGAAAGAGATCCTTAAAATATTTGATAATAACTTCATTGATTTATTTTTCATCTTCTATGAGAGTACCATCATTTTTCCTAATTCCTTGATCTTGAGATGATTTGTCTTGAGGTGGCAGAGAAGTGGAAGAATTTAGTGTTTCTATCACCCTCCTTTAGCCATTTAACTCTAGATTTTTTCTTCCAGTAGACTTCCTCCTTGCCAAGATATCATGGTATTCAATGAGGAGAGCCTACGCTCTTGACTTTTAAGTGCTTGGTTGAGCCCATCTTCCTCCATCAGTTCCTCAATAGTCCTTAAGTCTTCCTCTATTATGCTCTTAGACTGAAAATGTTCCCAAAAATTTCCTTATTCCAAGTTTTCAGATTTTGTTTAACATGCTTCAACTTTAAAACTTAATTTGTACATCGGGTACCCCATGGACCATGATCCCCACCAATCCTGAATTCTCAAGAGGATGTCAAGATGTTGGAGCCACATTTTTTCAAATCTGAAAGGTCTAGATTTTTTAGGAATAGCCATACCCAGTCTTGAGAATGATCGGATTGTGGTCAGATCCAATTCTAGGGCAAGGTGGAAAGAGAGTAGAGTTGATTAATCATGCAAGAATGACTCACCACAAATATATCTAGTCTAATCTGTATAAGGTCCTTGTCCAGTTCTTCTTATTAGCCCAAGTAAATTTGGACCCTCCAAGCTCGAGGTCCACAAGATCATTATTTACTAAAAATTAGCTAACTCATCCATGCTATCCGTATAGGAAATGGATCCACCTTTTTTTCCCTGGGGAAAGAGGGGTATTGAAGTCTCCTCCAAAAATCCAATCACCATCTTTAAATAGGGACCTCCCCTTAGTAAATTTCTCTCCAAAGATTCCTTCTACCAACCACAAGAGTTGGGGGCATAGATATTAGAAACAATCCAGACTTGTTTGAAGTTAAATCAAGAAAAACCCATGGTTAGGTGGTTGGTCGATGATGACAGAGCACCAAGCCTTTAACCAAGAGGGGATTCCAGAGGGTGAAAATGCCTCCTAAAGCCCCTTCCGAGCTTACCCCATCCCAAAGGCAATCTTTCTAGACCATCTTTCCCACTTCTTTGAATCTTTCAGTACTCATCTTTGTTTCTTGTATCATCAAGATATCAAGTTTGTATTTGTTCCTAAAATCCTTCAGATTCTTTTCTTATGGGGTTATTCAACCCTCTAATATTCCAAGAGAGTAAGATCATTTATTCTTTGATTGAGGAAACCTAAGAGGTTTTTGTATCCCTTTATCCATATCTTTCTTTACCAAGGTCTCCCTCTTCTCCTTGTTAGATTTTCTCCCTTTAGGAGTTAAATCTTTACCCACATCAACTCTGAAATTACTTCTAGTAATAGGCTTGGACCTCTGTTGTGGGAGTGACAAGGGGAGGACACTGGATCAACAAAATCCAAGAACAATACCTCCCATCAAGAGGTCAAAATCATTTGAAGTCGAGATGCCTTCCTCATCTTTGGCCAAAAGAGCTTTGTCCAATCAAGGATAGATCTTCCAGGAAAGACCCTGAGCCACTTTCAATGCATAGTTCCCTTCTTGAATCAGATAGATACTCAACTTCCTTCTATTTTAGATTTGGGGAAAATTCCTCTTCACTCATCTTCTCATTTTCTACTTTACCCCATTCAACCTTGTTCTTTGATCATCCTCTTCAGCTTCAGCTTCAGCCTCAACCACAACTTGTGTTTCTACAACTATAGTCTCCTTTGGAACCTCTTGATCCCTTCTAGGTCCTACCTAAGGTTCTTCCATTTTCCCCACCTTTCTCCATTCTGTGTTATCTTTATTAGGAGCCATAGTAATGAAATCTTGACCTGATTCCTACTTCTTCTTCTGTGTTGGGAACTTTCAAGGATCATGCCCTACAGATTTTCATTTGTAACAAACAAAAGGGGATGGAGCATACTCAAATATTTGCACCCAATCCCCAAACTTTGAGATCAAAGTGATAGTTTCTTCCAACACAACTTCTTCTTTCATATTAACACAAAACCTCACATGCGTAAGCCTAGTTCTAGATTTAGTAATAGATCAATCACTATCGGGGTTCCCAAACTTTTGGCTATACCAATCAGACCTCAGGTTCCTAGAACTCAAGAGGTAAGCTAGGGAGATTCACCCAGATAGGATATTCAGAGATTTTTTCAAAGGGGTTGAAGGTTGGTTCCCATTGTTGCACAACCACATGGGACTTACCAATGAACCAAGGCCCTCTAGATAGAATTCTTAAGACATGGTCTTTACTAGGAAGAGAAATTAAGAAAAAACCATTCACATATGTAGTTACCTCAATAGATCCATTTTGTGCCCATCTTCTCTTGGCCCAACTATGGAAAAAATCAATGTTGGGTCGATCCCAAACATTTGGTGAATAAAGCTCCTTCCATATTTGCCTTGCTCACTCCAAGAGAGAGTCGACACACAAAGATGCCAATTATTTGTTACATTGATGAAATTAATTAAGATGAGACCTATAATGAAGACCTTGGGGTTAAGAACATCTAATGTTCTTGATCAAAATGCGTCAATGGTTGAAAACATACATAAAGCATACCAAACCGTAGGTGGAAAAAGAGGCACCAAAGATAGTAATGCTACACGAGGTACACTTACTAATTGTATATTAAGTGATAAAATAGTTAATAAATGCTCTATTAGAAAAACAAATAGTGCTTTGAAGCTAAACAAAAAAACACTAATGTAAAAGCAATAGAGAGACGTAAAAGTCTTGAGTCAATCAATAAACCGACTATTGAGACTCTCTAGTATGGAAATAAAAGAATATATCTAACATTCTAAAATAATTAATTATAAAATTTTGGAATGAGAACATAAGGGTGTCACCAAATATAAAGATACAATAAAAAGAAGAATAGGTTCTCATAATCGTGAATCGTGTGCAAAACATTTCTAAGATATGAATTAAACACAATTGTTCTCTAAGTTTAATAATGAAAATCTAAAAATTAACATTAGCCAAAGATTCTTTGAAATGAGAAAACCCTTTTATGTGAAAATCAATCACTCACGTACCACTTGTTGTTGTAGGCATCATGTTGAATTTTCAATGCATTATGATGTTTTTTTCAAATACGTTGTGTTTTTGCATATACTGACATCATGTTGCAGGAGTGTGGATTAAATGTCCCACCAAAATCTTCAAGGGAATTTATTCTACAATATTTTGTGAAAAATCAACTAGACAATTTTTTTATAAAAAACATGTTTGGATGGAACGTGCAACGTATGTGGTGGTTTGCCAAATCTGAAAATTTATATCCATGAGGAGAGTAAAGATTCAATAGGAAAAGAATTGGTTGGTTTTAGAAAATATAAATTAGTGGCATATCAATTAAAAGATGGAAAAGAATCTAAGAGGTGTGAGCTTGTTACAAAACAATTACCTGTATCAAAATATATGGTCAAATTCAAGAGAGAAATTATTTATGAGTATGCAAGGCACACACATAGAGCTCAATGGTTGGATGAACAATTCAAGTTAAGAAATGAAACATTCCCACTTGGTACTATTTTTTCAGTAGTTGACTTCACAGAGAATTACACATTACAGCCACAAATGGAGGTTCAATCTCAATATTATAACTCAGTGCAAGTTGTTATTTTTGTGCATATAACATTCATGCACTCTCCGGAAAGCACTGAGCAAGATCAAAAATATTAAGAGAGTATCATTTCTACATCAGTGATGATCAGACACATTCTACATAATATGTGCAAGGGTGTTTCTAGGTGTTTTATACGAACTTGAATGAGATGAAACATTAGTTTCATCAACATTACATTTTTCAGAACAACTACACATCACAATTCAAAATGCATGAATGTTTTATTGGCTAAGAAGGATGCACAAAAAAAAATGTGTAACATATCTAGATTTTTACTAGGAAGGTAATGGAAAAGGAGAGCATGTTGGTGAGGAGCATGTGTGAAAAGAGCAATTGCAAGAGAAGAATTAAATTTCAAGGATGGTGTTAAATTTACGAGATGCAAAAACATTATTGATTGGTGTGTCAAGAACATGGGCCATGAATCTCAAGAGAGATTAATGGTTCATAGATATTTCTAGTTGATAGAGGAACAACATCTAGAAATCTTTGAAGATTGTCTGATGCAGATTGCAGGATCAAGTGATATGCACTCATTCCATAGTTCAGATGCAAATGCTTGGACTATTTATACTAGGTGTATGGCATGTTTTTGTATATCATGCATTGATTTTATATGGAATGAATGTGAGTCACAATAGTGGGTGGATGAATGGACTTGTAGACCTCTAATTCCACTCGACACACATCAAGTTCCACGATCATTACAACTTATAGTGTCTTCAAATCAAATGAAAACATCACCTCAAAGTCTCTGATTTAGTGCAACAAGGTACATATATGTACATGCCATGTTTTAGATTTATAAATTATTAAATGGTCAACTCTTAATGTATTTTAAATTTGACTTGAGTTTTACTTTGTGATGTAGGGCACATTTTTACAGTTATTGCGATAGGAATTTAACGAAGAGGGAACATACTACTTCTTGTCTCATTGTGTAGAGGGGAAAAAATTTTTGACTTCCATAGTCATTGATGGTGAAGACCTTGAGTATCCCACTAGGTCAGTGGTAGTCACTAGAACTTGGCTTCGATGATATCCTATCAAAAATCAAACACTTGGTTGTTTGAAGACTATGAAGTACATCGAAAGATACTTCACTATTCACATTTGGTTCTTGCAAAAAATATTAAATTGATCAAATATCAAGGTAGGCCATTAAACAAGAATCTGTGGAAGGTTCATGAATCAGATCATGAAGCAATTCTTGCTACTGTCAAGAGTAGAGTTGATCCTTACGGTTCATTGGATTGAATTTGCAAAGGTATGTTCTTCATGAATTTAATTTGAATATTTACTTTAATGATTTTGTTTAAATTTTGTATGATTTAAAATTCTATTTAATTTCTTACTAACATGTTTATGTAGGTTAGTGGTGCCAAAAAATTCCACCTTCACATGGTTGGCACTATTAGTAGAGAATTTATTATTCTCAAAGCCAAGTGAAGCTAAGAGAAATTAAATATTAGAAAGGAACAACAAACATAAATTCTCATTTCACCACCTATATTTTAAAAATATCTTATTAAAATTCTCATTTCACCACCTATATTATGAACACGATATATTATTCATGTGATTGGACACAACCTTATAAACTCGACTTTACTAGACTATTAGGTTCTTTTACATATAATAGGACAACGAGAGGAGTGAATGGAGATGGAGAAAATAGAGACAATATTTTCATAGAGAGGTACCAACACGGAGTGTAGAATTTGATGAGACCCTCTAGTGCCATGAAGTCCGATATATTACTTGAAAATTTATAACCTTTTTGGTCTTAGGATTTAAGGGACTATCGCCCATGGATGCTTTCAAAAGTTCCTTCAAAAAACACCATAGGGGTAGTCATCAAGGCTAGAGAAGGGTGTGATGTGATTTCCATGGATGCTTTCAAAAGCACCTTCAAAAAGATAGGGGTAGTCATCAAGGCTAGAGAAGGGTGTGATGTGATTTCCAAACAACTTGAAATGCATACATGATTTAGAGGTCATCAAGTGTCTGAATAGAATGTCATTGCATCTGGAGAAACATTCTCAAACATTGGAGTAATGCATCTTGGAAAATAAAATTGAACCTTAGAAATCCTCTCAAATTTCCAAATCTAGGTCCTAGTCTGGTCAGGTCAATTGTTCTGGTCCTATGGTTCTAGTTAGGTTTTGATCATGGTCATCGAATATGGAAGTTTCAAGAAAGGAATCCACACTTGAAGAATTATTCCCTTTTAGATTGTTGGAAATGCCAATGGTTGTGGTAGTGCCTATGGAATTTGGTTGGCGGAAGGTGGGGTTGTTCCCTTATTGGTTTTTTTCTCATAATCATAGAATGCCTTTCTAGGTATTATCGAAGAGAACTCCTCATGCTTTTTGAAAATTTTAAAAGCTCCCTCATCTCTTAGGAACTTGTTTTTATTAATATTCAATAAGGCAGGCTAGTTTTAGCGGGAATTAATAGAAAAAGAAAACAAATTTTTCTAGAATTACTTAAAAATACATTCCTTCACTTGAGTAGGATTTGACCGAACATTAAAAGAAGATGGAATAAACTAAGCAGTATAACAAAAAAGCCTCCATTTTGTATAAGTTCCTTTGGTCTACGAGGTGTAAAATATTGACGCCTTACAAAGACATCTCTAGGTGCCATTTGTGCTTAGTCAATAAGACATCAACACAAAAGGAGATGGATAAACTAGAATTTTTGGTCTCTAGGGGTGTCTCAAGACATCTCTACTACCCACTAAGAAATCACCCAGGTAGTTATACGCTTTTTGTCTCTTGAATCTTAAGGGACTAGCATGGACATGTATAGGGAGAAAAAAATGAGTCCTCTACTAGTGTTCACCAAGCCATCCATCTAGATGTGTTGGCATAGATGATTTGGTCCCATGTACCGTTTGCAAAATATAACATCTAATAGCCTTAAACTTACTCAAACTACACTATTTTTTCACATGTTTTCAAAAAATAGGACAATGAGAGAACCAAAAGGAGATGGAATAAAAACTGAGATAGGATTTTATAGAGGGTCCTACAGTGAGGTGTAGGATCTGATGAGACATCTCTAGGTACCACGAGTCCGAGAAATCACCCACGTTGAAGTTATATGATTTTTTTGGTCTTAGGGCTCTTAAGGGACTACACCCTGGATGAGGTAGCCTAAAAGTATGAGAGCAGCATAGGGAACCAAAAAAATCCTCCACTAGTGTTCACTAGGCCATTTGAACATGTGTTTTTCATAGATGGTTCGGTCCCATGAGCTACCGTTTGCAAAATATAGCGTCTTGACAACCTTACACTAACTCAAACTACACTATTTCACATGTTTGCAAATAATAGGACAACGAGAACACCAAAAGGAGATGGAAAAAAGAGATAGGATTTCATAGAGGGTCCCTACATGGAGGTGTAGGATCTAAAGAGAGACATCTCCAGTGCCACAGAGTCCAATAATCACCCATCGAAGTTATACGATTTTTTGGTCTCAGGGCTCTTAAGAGACTACACCTAGGAACGAGGTAGCCCGAAAGAACAAGGGGCATAGGGAACCAAAAAAAAAAGCCTCCACTAGTGTTCACCAAGCCATCTAGACATGTTGGTAGAAAATGGTTTGGTCCCATGAGCTACCATTTGTAAAATATAGCATCTCTAGTGCCAACTACTTACACTCGATTCAAACTACATTATTTCATTCATTTTCAAACAATAGGACAACGAGAGCACCAAAAGGGAGATGTAATAAACTAGATATAGGCTTTCGTAGAGGTCCCTATGCTAGAGGGTGTAGGATCTGATGGGACATCTCTAGGTGCCATAGAGTCCAAGAAATCACCCAAAAGTTAAATGGTTTTTTGGTCTCGGGATCTTAAGGGACTATGTCTCAGGACATTTGAGATAGCCTGAAGCACGGGGAACCTAGGGAACCAAAAAGAATCCTCCAATAGTGTTCACTAGACCATCTAAATTAGTGTGGTGATAGTTCTGGTTTCCTATCCCACGAGCTAGCGTTGCAAAAAATATAGCATTTGTGACATCCTTACACCGACTTAAACTACACTATTTCACGTGTTTTGCAAACAATAGGACAACGAGAAGCACCAAATAAGATGGAAAATAGAATAGGATTTTATAGGGTCCATATGCAAAGATGTAGGATCTAACAAAACATCTCTAGGTGCCACGAGTCCAGTAATCACCCGTCAAAGTTATACGGTTTTTGGTCTCAGGGGATCTTAAGGACTACACCTGGATGAGGTAGCCAAAAGCACGAGGGAGCATAGGGAACCAAAATGAATCCTTCCACTAGCATTCACCATGCCATCCAAATGTGTTTTCACGATAGTTCGATCCCATGAGCTATCATTTACAAAATATAGCATTCCGACAACCTTACACTCAAACTACACTATTTCACGTTTTTGAAAACAATAGACAACAAGAGCACCGAAAAGGAGATGGAATAAACCAGAAAGATTTTTTGTAGGGTCCCTACAATGAGGTGTAGGATCTAATGGTACATCTCTAGGTGCCACAGAGTCCGAGTAATCACCCATCAAAGTTATATGATTTTTTGGTGTCTTAGGGCTCTTAAGGGACTACGCCCTAGACGAGAGTAGCCCAAACACGAGGTATCACCAGGAATTCCTCCAAGCCATTCATGAATGTTCATTGTGTCGGAATAGATGGTTTTATCCCACGAGCTATCATTTGCAAAAATATAACATATGGCTTCCTTACACCGACTCAAACTACATTTTTTTACGCATTTTTACAAAAATAGGACAATGAGAGCACCAAAGGAGATGGAATAAATTGGATAGGCTTTTTTATGAGTTTCCCTTACTATTGGAGGTGTAGGATTAAATGAGATATCTTAGGTGCCACGTAGACCGAGATATTACCCATCAAATTTATATCATTTTTTGACCTCTAGGCTCTTAAGGGACTACATCTAGATGAAGTAGCCTGAAGAAACGACACCATCCCAAACTAAACGAAGCCTCCAAAATCATTTACTAGACACTCAAACATGTTTGTATAGTATTGTTCAAATGCCAAGAGCTACCGTTTGATTTCTCAATATCACTCTCACATTGTCTTTTCAAGGTATAGTGATTACATTGATTTCCTGGGAAGGCATATTTCAGTATTGTTTATAAGTACTAATTAACCATGAAATCTAATTCTCCAACTTTCATTTCATTTTCTCATCTTCCACGCTCATACCGATAAATGATTTGACAGGGGAGTTACCCTCTTCGATGGTGATACACCGAATATGAATACGATCCTCTAGAGTGAATCCTCATCCCACCATAATACCATTACAAACTCTATTTTTGGTAATATTTCAAGGCCTCGGTGACATGGAAATTATAATATAGAAAATGGGATTCCCTTTTCTAAGAACATATATGGATTATCAATCACCTAGTAAATCTTTCTTGTTTAGTTCTAAATGGGAGTGTTAATTCATGACTTAATGACCTTCTATTCATTGATAATTCAAAGAAAGAGTTTTGGTGTAAGTAAGAGCAAGTTGGAAACATTGTGTTCTTAAGCCCAACAATCAAAGATAGTCCAAGAAGCATTAAAGAATGTAGTAGGTGCATGATAAGATAGGAACCAGTATAAAGAGACCGTGAGCAAGAAGAACATAGTGCAGTAAGGTAAATACACATTGATAAATTGAAAGAATAATTACTCAGATTAGGTAACTCTTTATATGTACATACATTATATATAAATATTGATTTCCAAACTTTGATGCATATTATACATTAAAAATGCTAGTACATGTACATCACCAATAAATGAAAAAATAATCCATAATGTCTTAAATATAGTCAAGTGCACATCATATTAGTTTCATACAAAAATAATTTCAGAAATGTAAGGTCTCATACAAAAATTTCAAGTTCCAAATAGTATTAATGTGCACAATAAATATAAAAATGCCTAAATAGGTCATATACTATCAAGTTCAAATGCCATATAGGCATACATACAATGCCATGCACATATGCATACAAAAAATGTCATGTAAGACATAAATATATATATATTTCCTAATCATAAAAATATATCCCTCTCTTGGCCTTGCTTGGAAGAAGGCCCTCCCTTACTGAAGATGGAGATCTATGAGATGAATTGGATCATCCGTGTCCATGCTATGAGTCCTCTTCTCATTAAAGACTAACATGTAGTTGAACCTAAATGCAAACAATTTTTTTTTCAAAACTGAATTTATATATGTTTTCAACATGTATTTAAGACCATGCTAATGAAAGTATTTACATAAATACACACACTTACCACAAGCTCTCGATCATGCCGAATCTGCATCTCACACTCAGATGAGTCACCGGGAGCTCTGGAACACAACAGGGGTATCAAAATGATGAGATCGAGGAGTTCTATGCCCGAGGTCAAAATGGAGGGGGTTGAAGTTCCCTACATACACATAAGATCACAAAATCAAACATCAGAATTATCCAAAATAGAACTAAGTACATGTATGTGTAATGACAATATTTTAACTAATTTTATCAATATAGAACTATTTTTTTACCCACCACGCTTGTGAATCAAATGAACAGGGATGCTACCTGTCAGTAGGTAACTCCTATGCGTATACACAATGAAGGACATTATTAACATAATTTAATAATTCTACAATGAAGGACATTATTAACATGTAATTTAACATAATATGAATTACATGAGAAATTTAACGAAAATACATGTTGTTTGAATACCTCTTGAGTGAGTGAAATGCATTTTTTGATGAAATCACATGAGGTAACACCTTTCTCTACTGTCATGTGAGAGATGGTAGGGTGTCTAGTGAAGTCAACATATTTATCAAACATGTATCATGTGAGTTAGATGAACATACAAGAACATACATATTTTGAATTCAAAAGTTATATATATATATATATATATATATATATATATATATATATATATATATATATGTATGTGTGTATATATATATATATATATATATATATATATATATATATATTTTCATATACGTGAAAATTTTACACAATTAACATTCTAAATTACCTATGTGAATGTATGTGTACACATAATGCTTGTGTACCTATGGTTGGGATGATGATGTCCCCCTCCCACACATCAGTAATATCAATGCATACATGTACAAATACAATTATTTCAAAAATTTAACATATATAAGTAAATCAAGTACTCTGATCTTTTATAACACACATAATAAAACATAACAAATACCTATGAAGGTGATGCCAATGACTGTAATCCAAATGTCTCACTCAAAAGGCATCTGACATAGTGGCATTATCATGTGCACCCCAACTCCAACTCCACCAAAATCTAGTATGCATGAAAGTATCATCCTCCTCGGGCCCCAAACATATGCTACCACATGACAAGAAAAGATGTGGCCTCATGCTAGTACTCCCTGAGGGAATACTGCTTGTACCTCTCATGAGCATCTGGATCATAAATCTCCCTCATATGTCGAATAAGGGTCTCAGATAGCCCCGGCAAGTGGGAGTGTATCAATATCTATTGTCTCCTTCACTGTTGGAGGGATAGTCTCTCGGGGTGAGGGGGCTTCTTATGTGGGGACCCTACCTGTTGAGTAGGTGCACATTGTGCACCTAGTCGATCTATGTAAATCCTTTTCCTCGGCCCTAGAAATATCAAAAATCAAAATAATTTGGGATCTTGTTGAGGATAAACTCACAATAGAGTTTCCTCAAAAAGTATAGTGGCACCTCATTGTTATTGCAAGGTGGAAAATCAAACACCATCCACCATTGGTCCCAAAAATTATTTTTAATCAAATCATTATTGCACCAATGGATGGGAAACCATTTGCATGACAATGAAACATGAAAATTAGTGCAGGTCCGTGAATAAGGCACATATGAGGTCTTTTGTAATTTCTTTTTTCTTTACATCCACATATGACAATTTGTTGGAATAATAAACCCTACAACCCTCTTTGTAAGATGTCCAATGATCAATTTTCCCATTTCATGTCAAACTTGAGCCATTAATGCCTCCAATGTGTTTGCAAGAGAGGCGCAGGGGGGTTTTAGATTGTGAATCCCTCATTCTTTTGATTAAATCCTCAATTTCAATTTTGTTTTCAACTATGTGGGTTGTTAAATCTTCTTGACTACCCTGGGATGTTGAGAAACTATGGGAGGGCTGGGAGGGATGACAGAATAACAAGGTTTGGTTGTGGTTGATTCCCTTAACCTCAAACTGTAACAATAAAAAAATTATTCAATTCAAATTCTACTCTATAATTACCAAATTTCAATGCAATTTTGAGAAAAGAATCATGCCCACCTTTTTTTGGTGGCCATCATTGATTCAAATCTTCCCAATGATTTAGAGATGATCATTTGAGCTTGAGATCCAACTGAATGACAAAATGTGAGGGCATGGTTAAGCTTTGAAACTCACATTTGAGGGAGTTAGAATGATAAAGGAACAGGTTTATTTTTTTTTATAAAGATATAACACATACGCATTATAGCCTTGGTAATTCCCAAACCTAGAAAAACATAACGCGATCGTTATATATATAAAAGTGTACGTGTTTTGTCTATTTTCGGATTTTTGTCCACTTTTTGGCCCCCCAACTTAGTACACTTACCCTATTATAAATGTGACAACTATGTACATATTACACGTTTTTTTAGAAGTGTTTATGTGTAACCTCTGCAACATACCAAGAATGAGGAAATCATGAATAACTAGAAAGATGAACCATAATATGTTTGTAATAAATTTCCAAAGTAAGAAAATAATAAAGAAAAAACCATGCTTTTAGACAACATTCCATGCACAAAATTAAGGAAATAATAGGTATATTAATAGTGGTTTCTCAAGCCACATGACTGGAGATAAAAGTAAGTTTATGACCTTATTATGAATGGAACAATGAAGTTTGTAGACAACTCTACACCAATGATATTTGTATAGGAACTATTAGCCTTAATAATGGTAAATTAAAAAATGAAAATGTCTTGTATGTTGAAGGGATAAAACAATAATCTTTTGAGTGTGAGTCAAATGAGTGATAAAGGATACACTTTAACATTTTATGTTGAGGGTTATGAGATCAAAAGGAAAGTATAGGTAAAGATGGTGTTGATGCATGCATAACCGCAATAATCTTTACATTCTTAGTGAGATTAAAGGTGAAAAATGCTACATGGGGAAGTAGATGAGATATGGTTATGACATAGAAGAATGGTCCATATTAAACTTTGATAATTTAGTAAAAATCAGTTCTAAGAAAGTCTATTAGAGACATGCCAAAGATCACTAAACTAGAAAACACTCTTTACAAACAATGTCAACATGGAAAGCAAATAAGAGCTACATTCAAGACAAAGGAGTACTCAACAACAAGGTTATTGGAACTTGTTCATATTGATTTTGTGGGCCTACAAGGACTCAAAGCATGTAAGGTGAGAGCTATTTCATGTTGTTTATTGATGATTATTCTAGAATGACATGGGTTACTTTTTCTAAAAGAGAAATCTAAGGCATTTGAGAAGTTTAAGGCATTCAAGGCCATGGTTGAAAATGAGATTGATTTGAAAATCAAGTGTTTAAGATTTGAATCGAGATGAGGAGAGTTCTCTTTAAATGAATTTGAAAGATTTTGTGAGTATCATGGAATAAAAATACATTTCTCAACTACAATAACCACAACAAAAATGGAGTTGTTGAAAGAAAGAATAGAATTGTACAAGAAATGGCTATAAAAATGTTAAGTGATTCCAAGATATTAGATAATTTTTTTGGAGAGAAGCGGTCAACACATCAATCTACATTTTGAATAGAGGAAAATTAGAGTAAACAATAATAAGACACCTTATGAATTATGGAAGGGTAGACCAAAACATCAAATATTTTAAAGTGTTTGGAAGCAAATGCTATATCAAAAGAGATGATGAAGACTTGGGTAAGTTTGATTCTAGATCTGATGAAGGTATTTTTCTTGGTTACTCTTCAAGAAACAAGGCATATAGATGCTATAATATGAGAACATACAAGATTGTTGAAAGTGCAAATGTGAAAGTGGATGATATCAAGTATAAAAATAATAAGACACAAGAAATTAACTATTCAAAGGAAGCTAGTAACAATGAAGAATAAGATGAAAAGGAAGAAGTTGAAAGAAAGGATACAAAAACACCATCCAGATTAGTCCAAAGGAACCATTCAAAAATTATATTATAGGTGAAAAAACATTGGTGTAAAAATAGAAGAAGATTGGAAATTAAAGCTAACATGCAAATCTGTCCTTACTATCTAAGATAGAACCTAATAATTTTATTGAAGAAAGTGAAGAAAAGCATTGGATTGGAGCAATGGAAGAAGAGCTAGATCAAATTGAGAAGAATGAGACTTGGGAACTTGTCCCAAGACCAAAATATAAAAATGTGATTGGCACCAAGTGGGTTTTTAGGAACAAGTTGAATGAAGATGGACAAGTTGTAAGAAATAAAGCAAGGTTAGTTTGTAAGGGTATGCACAAGTTGAAGGTATTGATTTTGAAGAAACTTTTTCTCCTGTTTCTTGCATGTTTAGAAGCCATTAGAATGTTTTTGGCATTTTTTTGTTTAAAAATTTTTAAATTATATCAATGGATGTTAAATCAACATTTCTAAATGGGAATTTGGAAGAAGAAGTTTATATTAAACAACTAGAAGGATTCATTTTATCATATGAAAATTATTATGTATGGAATATAAGAAATTCTTTATGGACTGAAAAAAGCTCCTAGAGCACTGTATTCAAGACTTGAACAAGTATCTACAACAACAAGGATTTAAGAAGGGGATTGTTGATAAAATCTTTACATCAAAATTGAAGGTGAGAATCAACTGATTGTTTTTGTTTATGTTGATGATATCATTTTTGGAGGAAGTAGTGACAATATGTAAAGTATTTTTCCTTAGGAAATGTAAAAAATAATTTGAAATGTCCATGCTTGGTGAGTTATCATTATTTCTTGTTTACAAATATTTAATCAAGAAAAAGGCATATTTATTTCACAAACTAAGTATGTTAAAGAGATGTTGAAGAAGTTTTAGAATGGAATATTGTAAACTAGTTAGTACACTCATGGTCACATGTTATAAATTAAGAAAAATTGATGAGTCTCTTGAAGAAAATCAAACTCTTTATAGATCAATGATTGGAAGTTTATTGTATGTGATGACATCAAGACCAGATGTGATGTAAGTATTTAAGATATGGTAGCATTTTCAATCTACTAAAAAAGAAACTCATGTGCAATATTGTCAAAAGAATATTCAAATATATGAAAGGTACATTAGATTATGGCTTTTGGTATTTAAGAGGTGAATATTTCACTCTAACAACATATACATATGCAGATTGGTGGTTGTTGTGTTGATGAAAAAAGAGTACAAGTGGAGGTGCATTATTTTTGGAAATATTTTAGTATCTTGGTTAAGAAAAAAGTAGGATTAGTTTATCTCTTTATCTACATGAGAGGTAGAGTACATACATTAAGACTATCATGTTGTACACAAGTTTTATGGATGAAGAAAACATTGAAAGACATCAAGGTAGAGTTTGATTTTCCAATTTCCATACTTTGTGATAACACTAGTGTAATAAATATATCAAATAATCCAATTATGCACTCTAGAACAAATCATATTCCCATCAAATATCATTATTTGAGAGATAAAATTGCTGAACAACAAGTTAAGTTGGAATATATTGCCATAAAAGAACAAATTGTTGATATTTTCACTAAGCCCTTCCAAAAGAAACATTTGAATATCTCAGGACAAAAATTGGGTGTGATATCTTTCTCATCCAGTCACTAAAGGAAGCATAAACTCAGGGGAGCTAATCATTTCATTATCATTTTTAGCTCCATTGTGAAGACAAGAGAATGGTTGATGCATACTCAAAGGGAGAATTTTTTTGACACTTATTCCTTTTTCATTGATGTCAAAGGGGAGAGTTATAGAAAAGGGGGAAACACATCAAGAAATTACAAAAAGGAGAGTATTCCGAGAAAGGGGATAAATTTTCATTCACATATTATTTCTATGCAAGATGGTAGGTTGCCATCAATGAAAAGGGGGAGATTGTTGGAAATATTTTCATTGATGTCAAAATAATGTTGATAAAGAAATCAATTTACATGCTTCATGTGTTAGAAATATTTTTCATTGTTGTTTTAGGAATGTGATAATCATGAAAAAGTTTAACTCTTGTTTGAATTATGCATGCCACACAAAAAAAAATATTTTGTAGTGTTTTGTAGGTTTTTATGTGTTCTTAGATTTGAAAATGGTTTGTAGTGTCTTTGTAAGTTTGGTGTAATGTTTCATGGTTTAAAATCATTTGATGATGCTCACGTGTTTGAAGGATCATCTTGAATTGTTTTATGGATTTAGTATCAATCGTCAATACCTATTATGTAACAAAGGATGCATGTATGGATCAAAGGAAATAGTTTCATGCATGGGTAGTATAAAGAAAATACTCGTGCACAAAAAGGAATTTGGTCTTTTAGTTTTTCTTGGGTTTTTAGAGGAGTACATGTCATGATACAAAGGAAAATTGAAAGGAATGCCATTGAGATCATAGAAGAATTACATGAAAGTCAAGAATCACCACATATGCCAGAAAATGTCCGTGAAAGTCATGAAAAGTTGTGGAATAAAGAAAAATAGGGAAGTCCATGAAAGCCTAGAATAATCTCTAAAATTCAAATATCATTCATAGAAATCTAACTCATGTCTTGAATCCAAAATAATACTATTTTGGTCAACTCTCATATGCTATGCCATTGTTTTGAGATATGAAGATGATAACATGATATATATATTATAATTATAATATAAAGGAATTTAATTACTAAAAGTAATGCTCAAGGTAATATGATGATGAATTTCTAAGGAAGAGAGAAGAGATGTGACTAAATAAAATATAAGAGATGAACAAATAATTAAAATTATCAAGAATATTTATAAGAGGAAGGAAGAGAAAACTCAAGTAAATTAAATGCCAAATTGCTTGAAAAGGGATAACAAGCAACATGGAACAAATGAAATATGAATAATGAAGGTGTATGAAACTTGAAGTAAATAATGAATGGATATGAGTGGAGAAAATGAATGGGAGTGGGATAATTGAGAGAGATCCTATGGAACAACAATAAAGAGTAAGAAGGAAGAACTTAATTACCACTCATCAAGTTGAAGAAGAAACTACATAAATTTCAAGTTTTTTATTATTGGGGATTGGTGTCTCAAGTAAGTTGGTGCTCACAAATTGACTAAGTTAATGTTCATTGGAGTGATTAGGGATTTGTGTCTCTAGTGAGTTGGTGCTCATGAATTAGCTGATTTGGTGCTCGACATTGGGGATTGGTGTCTCCAGTAGGTTGGTGCCTAAAAACATTTATAAAGCAATTAATTTTGTGAATGGATTTGGATAGTAGATCCAAACAATCTTTTCTCTGTGGTTTTCTCTCGAAAGGGTTTCCACATAAATTTTATGTTTCTTATATGTTGAATCTTGTATGATTGTTGTTGTTGTGGATGTTAAAGTTTTAAATAAGTATAAACTATAAGTATATTAATTCACCCCCTCTTTTTATAAGTGTGTTTTATTCACACTTCTTTTCCTTTTGCATAAAAACATGTCCTAATCCATCCCTAAAATAATTTTGATAGTTTTGTGAAGTTAATGTAAAGGTCAAGAACCCTACAAATTATTGGTGATATCATCTTCTCTTTTATAAGTTAAAAAACTTGGTCACAAATAGATATAATAAAAGTTTATTTTATTTCCTTTGTAATGAAGTGATAAGATTCACTATTTAGAATACATTATACAAATTTTCTATAATATATTTCTAGGTCCATAAATTTGTGAACCTTATGCACATTTTGAGGTAATAGAAATTTTATATTAGCTCATCTTGGTAGAATGTATTGAAATACCTTCATCTAATCTTATGTGATGTAGGCAATGCACTCTATTATGAAAGAAATAATTCTTTCACAATTTCCCATAAATCTTATATTGATGTGGTCACCTAAAAACTAATTGTAAGATATGGATGTGTTCATCTTATTAATTTGAGTAAATTAAAATGTCATCCAAAATGAATAACAAAAACCCATTGATGTAATCCTTAAATATACTATTTAGAAAATTCATGAAGGTTTCTAGAATTTGGTTATTCGAACAACACTATGAATTCATAGTTCTCATAATTCATCATGGATGCTATCTTGGGAAGTATTTTTATTTATCTTAATTTTCTGATATCTCCATCCCAAACTTATTTTCAAAAGGATAATTTCTCCTTTCATTCGATCATTAATATCATTAATTTGTGGAAAAGGATGCCTCATTTTACCATAGATTTTTTAGAATCTTATATTTGATAAAATTCATGAGAAGTCTATACTTATGTTTCCCAAAAATACTAGTAATCCATCGATATATAATTTATCATTAGAAACACATCACTAAAATAATGAAGGGAAGAATAGTATTCTATTTTAGTTTCTTTTTCTTCCCATATACCGCATATGTGTAAATGTTAGCTAAGAACCCTTTATAGTGTGATAAATGATATGTGGGTAAGTGCATGGAAATGGGGGACCAAAAGAGAATAAAAAGTGGCCACTTTTTTTTGAAACCAGAAAAACTTGAACTTCATCTAATAATTTGGCATGCATATGCTCAAAATTTGACAATGTGATAAGAATAAGAAACATAGTGCTTAAATTAGTTTATAAACTAGTAATTTTTTTGAAAATTGTGGAGATTAATAAGGTCAAATGTGGTGCACACAAAAATTATGTCTATTTTCATGTCAAAAAGATAACAATCTATTGTGTGTGTGCTCCCCATTTTTGGATTTCTATAAATTATTTTTCAAATCCATTTGGTAGAAAGCTAGCTAAGACCATGTATGAGGTCCCACTAGTTTTCATAATTTTAGATGAATATATAATTTTCCTAACTTTCAAAGTGCACACATCCCAAAAATTAAATATTTGTGTGTACACCCTATAACTTTGAGAAAAATAGTCAATTTTTTTAATGCGTGTAGAATGGAGTTTAGACATTTTTTTTTTTTTGAAATTTGGATGAAAAAATCACAAATTGTGTACAAAAACGTATGCATATGTTTTAGAAAGAAAATAAGGCACTAGTAAAAGAAATTAAGGATGAAATCCCTAAACTAATTGGATTTATAAATAAGTATATTGTCATGAAAGGTAAAATCGAGCTTGATGTCATATTATAATTTTTGTGGAATATTACGTTATAATGCATGAAATATTGGGGTGTATGGATGATATTTTGATTTTTTTAAAACACGCATTTATTCACAGATCAAATAGATCAAACCTTAGGTTTGGATACCTAGGAAAATCCAAGCCTATGGATTGGGAATTTCAAATCCATAAAATATGAAACATGATAGTGTTATAATGTGAGTATGCTATAACACACTCACATTATAATGTGCTCGTGCTTATAATGTGCTCGCATTATAATGAACTCATGTTCAAGAGGATCACGTTATAATGAGATCGTGGTTCTTATTTGACATGTAGTATATGTGCATTTGGGAGGTATATATTTACAAAAATAAATGTTTAAGTATAATAAATAATAAATTATTATTTCTTATGTACTTTAAATTTATTTTAACAAATATAAAAAATTAGGGTCACTCTGCACCTTATGGAACTAGTCTCACACTCCATGAGTCATGATTTATGAGATATTTTTTATAATCTATTCAGTCGATACATAGCTATTTTTAGGATTTCAACATTCAACCTAAATATTTTAGGGTTTAAATTCTACAATCGATGTCTATTTTGGAAAGAATATGGTCATATTTTAGGTCTTAAGGCCTTTTGGATTGTTTACTAAAATTTGTAGGAGTGTTAGATGTGTCAAAACTAGAATTTACAAACCTCACAACTCCCAAAGGTAGCGAAAATTGATCGAATATATGGACTCATGAATTTTCCCATGAGCATGGATTTGAATCCCTAATTTCATCTTAGAATATGGTAGAATTCTACTATGAATAAGTACCTACTTTATAAGCTTATGATATGCATCTTTAAGAGAACCACTCGAGTGATCCACATAATCAACAATGCAAGGGAGTGAATTTGGCTTCCATGTTGGCATGTATATAATCCTTTGATCATTATAATATAGATTAACAGTAGTAAGGAGTGGACAAGAAGATAATCTATATAAGGAACCAATAATATATTCATTTTTTCAATAAAAGAATAAGACGTAACTTGAAGAGTTAGAAGCTAAAAGAGTGCATCACATCGATATATTTATAACACTAATTTTTTTAGTATAGGAGTAGGTGAAAATGTGCAAAATATTCCACACATTCATTTAATTTAGATATGGAGAAAGAAACTTAGGAATTTCATCAAGATTTATGCTAAGTAAATTAGTTGCATTCTCACCCTAGTGTAGGAGTAGGAAGGTTGATTCAAGTGCCACATACTTCATAAAAAATCAAATCTACATCAACATTAAGAGAAATGCTTTTCAGATATCCTTTGTGTTTTTGCCAAGACACCATTGAAATAAATTCATATATGGACAAGACACCAATGAAATAATTTCATGTATTATAAAAAAGGAATTTGGTGAAATTGTAAGAGGGTGTTGTCATGCAAAATGTATGGCATGAAAAATTTAAACTTTGAGCATGACAACTAAGCCCATAGTTGAATCTTTAACTTATCGAGTCACTAGTGCATCCTTCCTCTCGCTAACATGCCTCGGTCCCATTCTCAACATGACTTAGAAGAAATTCTTAACAAGATTTTAATTTTTTTTTCAATGTGTAGGGATGATTGAATAATATGATTCATGATTTTTATGTGACTTATGGAGAATAACTTCCTTTGGAGGCCTAAAGAGGCAATTTCTAGCCATTATGGAGCTAATCAACCACCACTGTGGAGAGTTCAAGAAATATATTAAGCTTAGAGGTGATTTGGGAATCTTGGAAGTGTTGGAGGAAATTTAGGAAGATTTAGGAAAGGTTTTCTCATTCAAGGACAATATGCTCAACAACGAGTTTTTCTAGGTGTAGGGAACAAACACTCTAATGGTGAAATATGACTTCTCCGAGATGATTTTGGGAGCTCCGTAAGGAGTTAGGAGGAAAACAATAGGCATTAGAAATATATGTGAATCCTATACATGTTGGTAATATCCATTTTTCTCTAATACTTGAAGGTTTCATGAAGAATTTCAAAATAGTGCAGCTGCCCCTTTCGGTTCTAGACAAAAATGGCCCTAAATTTGCAATCTCCAGAGAGATGGTCACCACATAGTGATAGGTGAATATTTTTAAATTTTGATAAGTACCTCTTGAAATGGGTACTTTCATAAATAGATTATTGTTTACTAGGGGTGAGGATCTCATGAGGATGGGGCCAAATTTTGTGAGTTGAAAACACCTTCCTAACACCCCATGTTGTGTTTTTGAGTGACAAAAATTCTAACATGAAAAAGTGGAAAAAATGAGTTACCATGAGTTGAAAGCATGTTTCTAAAACCTCAAGTGATGAATTAAGTGTTTAGAAACACTTTGTTATGAGATCTGCATTGTGATGGGAATATGATTCTCTCTTCTAATTATAAGGCAATAACGAGGATCACTCTCTTACTTTTCTAGGCCTCCACAATTCACCCTAGTGATCAAAAATCAACTCCATGATGCTCAAACCATTTTGTGATTATTTGTCACTTACTAAAATAGGTATTCACCATGTAGATGGAAGGATTTCTCACTTGAATGGAATTATTTTCATGTGGCCACCTGTTGGACTGAAATGAGGTGGTTGTAATGTCCTTCCTCCTTTGAAGTGTGATCACACTACAAGGTTCAAATGAGTGTTTAATAACACTACCAAGTGAGTGACATCAAGTGAAACTCAGATGATTTCTCATTCTTACATACATGGTGCTCTATATGAAGATCATCCTCTTACCCCTCCTAGATCCAGAATTATCCTCGGATGGAATCAACTTCAGGATGCTCATACACCTCTTTTCTCATATGCCTCTCATGGAGATAGATGATGTCTTGATCCTTCACACATGATGGTCCTGAATGCCTCGAGTATCTTGACTAGCTCATCTTGGCTTGTTCCTTAAAGAGGTTTGAACATGATGGAAGAGTCAAGATATGATGATCCTCAACTTACTCCATGAGCTTCCCATTTCACCTTTGAACATGATGACACCCTTTTTAACTTCACAATTCACTTCCTTGACCAAGATGTCACATGAGTGGAAACATGCTTATAGTATCTAGACACCTCTTTGCTTGATTACTCCTCATGGAAATAGGTTTCCTCCTTTATATGGAAGGATTGATCCTTGAATGAGACTTGAAGGAATGTTTGAGGGTGAGCTCCATATTCTTGAACTCCAACTACATTGAAGCACTATGAAAGCCACTCCTTGAATTGCAATATGTGAGCACATCACCAAGTATTGATATGTAGTGTCAACTTGTGGCTTACATAATCTCTCTTCTTGTCATATGTTATTCATTTATTCTTTCATATGTTTAGTAGGTTGGCCTTGGTGTTGGCCATAACATAGGAATGGTATATATAGGTGGTAGTAAGGAGTAGTTAATCATCATATTGAGCACTTGAGTCTTATTGTATGGTTTAGAGGTTTCCCCCTCGAAGTGGATAAGCTATTATACTTGCATATTGTGATCATTTATCTACATTTTGGTGTTCTTGGTGTTCTATTATTGTTGATATTCAGATCTATCTAAGTAATTTCATTACAAATATATAGTGGTAGTTCATGACATCTAACATTTACTTCCAACCTTGATTATGTTTTGTTAATTCTCACAATTTTTCTCACCTAAATCTTAATGTTGGGAGCATATCAGGCATCCATAGATTTGGGTTATAAAGAAGAAACTTGAATTTAATCCTCCTAAAGCTTATTCAATAGGTAAATGAGTCAAGAAGGGTGTGTATGATAAGAAATCTGAATTTTCTCCCTATCAAGTTATCTAAAACCCTATTTTGGGGTTTCAATAAGAAAATATTAATATCTCAGCTGATAAGGATTCTTAGAAGATAAATCTACCTAGAATTGGGTTATAAAACTTAGGAGTCTTCTTGAGTCACACCATTGTATTGGTATGTTGTGATTAAGGTATTGTCATTTATGTAAAATCCCATTAGTGACAAAGAGGGTGATGGAGTAGAGTCATAGGATTATCGGTATGGTAATGATATGGAGATTCGGTGTGTTCATGGTGGCTTGAAGAGATTAAGTGATAATGGATTTTCTAGCAAGCCCAATCGGGTGACCTATCTAGACCAGTGATGGTAAATGGTGTAATGAGATTCTTGGTATCTTAAGGAGCATGTTGATTAACTAAAAATAGGTAAAATGTAGATAGCTATGAATAGTTAATCTAAATAGAAACTAAATGCTATATTGGAATGCAAGAATTTGGTTTTTATATTTGAAATATATATCAAAGTAAAAGGAAATAGAAGGATATGTTACTAACCTATAAATAACTTACCTCACTATGTGTTAGGATCTATAGTAGAGTGGTGTGTGGATCTGGTGTGCGGGCATGATATGACAAAATGACCTCGGAAGGGAAGAAGATGAGTTGACTTTTTCCTATCTTGAGGTGCCTGAGTGGTACTTGGGGGCCCTAGATGCCCTAGTATGTGTTAAGGTTATGTGACTGTGAAAATGCTCAAAACTTGAAACTGGTAGTGTCGTAGTATCTTTGTGTTATCTTCACTCTTGTCACATGGGTGTCACAATAATGTCATATGTCACTCACAAGAATTTATTTGTATGAAGATCTCTACCTACAAAACCCTATCCAAAGCATCAATCCCTAAAAAATAAAAATGCATATGAATAGGTCGAGATGACCTCAGTTGCCAAACTAGTGGTCTTATGACTGAGCATTGCACTACATTTCAGGACCCAATGTAGTTCTATGTGTGTGTGTGTGTAATTTTGTGCCTAGGATGCCCTAGTGCCAATGACGCGGTAGTAGGGGCAATAACTAGATGTAAAATGTAAAATGGTGGATGGAATGGAAAGAATACAACCCTTTCCCCTATGCTTGTGTGATGTAGATGTAGAAGAAGCCCAAATGTAGTCCCTTTCCTTAGTAGATAGTTTCCCTTGATGAGTAAGATGTCCACCCATAATGTAGTGAGTATGCTTCATTTTATATAGGGATCTCTTGTTCAAATTTTGACACTAGTGACCCAAAACTACCACTACAACCTAGGGAATACACAGGTAACCATTAGGACCATGACCTCAAATAAAGAAATTAAGACCACAAATTACGATGACACGAACCTAAAATCATGGACTAGGGTGCCTCACCCCTGGGACCCCTAGGCACCCCAGTGTAGACCTAAAGATGACAACTGAAAAAATTATGACATTTGAGACACCTTGAAAGATGGCCAAAAATGTAGAGAGACAATGATGAATGAACCAAAAAAACACAATGACACCTAACTAACTAACAACAAGACCTAGAAATGGGTCACTAGTGAATACTTTTATTACACAAGATCCATATATAAATTAACATACCCAATGGTATAAATGTAATAGTAAGTGCGTGATTTTGTGACTACATTTTCCCCACTTTTATGTTGGTGAGTGGAAAGCTCAGTAACATAAAGTAGATAGAGATGTGTACCTGAGAAAAATCTAGAGAAGCCCAAGTTGTAGAAGAATGTACATATGTGTAGTAGAAGCGTGCGATAGAACTATAAAGTGTGTCGAACCATGGATCAATGAGTTGATCCATGCAACATAAAAAAGTGTAAATATCGCAATGAAGTGTGGAAAATGAAAATGATGATTAGATGATTTTGAATGTGGTTTAATAACAAATAGGTGGGTAGGGAGTGATCAATTCCCAACCCAAACACTTTGTATAAGAATGGAATAATTGGAGGATTTGGGCATCCTTCCACCAGAGGAAGAGTGTAGGAGAAAAGTGTATTATTCTCCAAACTTTAACTACATCCTCAAGATCTAGTTGCACTAGAGACGATGAACTCAGATCAAAAAGTGGTGATTTTGGATCCAAATGATTTTGATTAAATAGTTGACCCATATGGGAGTGATAAGGGGAAAGGACACTCTTTCCCCCACTCCACGGGTGTCACCATATGTAAAGGCTTCCACATTAGGTCATATGGAAGTGAATGAAGAAATGAATGGCTTCATTATATCTAGAAGAATGAAAATAGATGGCTTCAAGTTGGGTCATCTAGAAGAAAACATGGAATATATAGAATAAATCCCAAGTTAGGTCATCTGGGAATGAAGTGGTGAATGTAACTCCCAAGTTAGGTCATCTTGGGAGACCACTCGTGGATTTGAATGATCTGATTTGAACACTGTTGATTTTGATTGGTTGATTGATTGTTTTTGATTGGTTACTCATGGAGAGGTTTTTCGCTAATTTCCCCCAGGTTAGGTCATTAGGGGAAAGTTTCTAGAAATTGATAAGATGTCACATAAAATGATTTTTAGTCACTTGTTTCCCCAAGTTAGGTCATTAGGGGGAATTGATAAGTTACTGATGTGTGAAGGTGTTTAGAAAATGTTAAACGATTGTTGCCCCCAGATTAGGTCATTAGGGGAGATTGATGGTGAAATGTCATGGTATAAATTATGAGGTGTTGGATTCATGATATGGGGATACGTGGTGACATAAGGGGGATTATAGGGGACCCCCAATGATATGCCCCCTTTCGGTGAAAGAGGGAGTGGTGAGCGGAACAGAAACTCTAAGCCAAAGTAATGACAAGAGGTTAAAACATGGTTGTAAGGAATATAAAATAATGGTAAGGTGTATAATGCATGTGAAATGTGTGTAGTATGGTGGTAGGTGGAATTATGAAAATAATTCCACAAATGAGGTGCAAATCGAGTAAAAATGCTCAAGATATGACTGAAAATGGTGTAATGTATTAGTTGTGGTAATAAGCATGAAATATAGACCATAGTAAAGGTGGAAATTGTAATGTGATTATAAATAGTAAAGTGAAAAGGTAACTTATCACTTCATTTGTTTCTGGCATGAGTGTAAGAGTGTATACAAGAGTGAGTAGGGATGCCTCAAGTGAGACCATTATGTCCTTACCTGATTTGAGAGAGTAGCACGTGCACGGTAGTATCGCGCGTACTACTGAGCAAAGTTGTAAGTGTGTTATTTTGCTTAAATGTAGGGTGTAATAGGCTGTTGAGTTGAATTTTTACAAATTTGAGATTTTTAACTTTCTCGCATTTGGGACTTGAAAGAGTGGTGAGGGCACTAGTGACCCTTGGGACTAGAGTGCCCACAATCCAGTGCTAGTGTCCTTCTCTGGGGCCCTAGTCCTTGTTCTTGGTGCCCTGGTCCAAAAATTTTGATTTTGTGGATACTACTATGGAATGTGTTTCTAACATGTTGAGTAGTTGTTTTTGATCATGTAAAGTGTTCTAATCATTGTGTTGTTGTTGTTGTGTGTTGTGTAGAGGGATATCCACTCGAGGGAGTTCCGTGGTGGTCGACACTTGAGTACACTACTAGGATTAGGTTTTTCGATGATGAGTGGGATGTGTTGGACCGTGCTTTACCTACGACATATAACACGGATGGGGATGTGCCCCATAATATGCCCATGTTGACCACATTGTGTGAGAGGTGGTGTGCAGACACATGCACATTTTGGTTTCCTACGAGGGAGAGATGACAATGATGTTGGAGGATGTATATCACATATTGTGGTTTCTAGTGGTTGGGGAGAGAGTACAGTGATGGTGGTAGTGGATATGGAGTGGTAGATGTGCTCGACTAGATGATATTTTATAGGGGCCCAAGGTTCCTACGAGGCCCATATTATTTTGGATGTGATATTAGCAGTCGAGGGTTCCATGCGTTTGTGAAGTTCATCATAGTGGTGATAACATCTTGTATATAGTGGAGGGAGGGGGTGTCGAATCATCTTGTATAAGATGCATGACATATGTCAATGGATAGAGGAGGATGGGATGAGATATGCATGGGGGCGCGTGTGTGTTGGCCCACATGTACATGGGACTTGTATCGGTTTACACATGATGAGCATGGTGGGGGTATAGGGGCCACCACACTACTACATGTATGGGCATATGAGCATATAGCCATATTGAGACCAATTATAGGGCCACGAGGGAGTGGGCTCAGCTAGAGATATTTTCTCAACATTGGGTGGATATTCATGGTAGGAAGATGGACATAGATAGCTTCAGGGCACTTGATAGACAAGATGGGACCCGAGTTGGTGACATGGAGGCCATATCATGATTATGGGGGATGGCTTGAGGATGTGACAGAGTTGTGATGTATTCGAGAGGACCATGTGGTTAGAGGACCACTTTCTAGGTGTAGTAGAGTTTTTAGGTGGAGAGAGTATCACGGTAGTTTGAGATGGCACAAGATGTACCCCTAGAGCCATATATATGGTTACGAGCTGTTAGCGCCCCTAGGAGGGGGGAGAGGTTCTAGGCTTGGGCCTGACATGGAGCAATTAGTTGATACCACCAGGATGTGTGTGTAGACCCAATATAATCTGTGGATGGCAGATGGACATGGGGGATGTACACTGAGAGGATTATCGAGCATGGTGGGCAACACACCGATGGGTGTTGCTATACCCAATATTTATGGGTGCTATGGAGTTACCAGTAGGAGGAGGGGAGGGGAGGTGTCCCTAACCTATAGCAGGTGGTCTAGGCAGCAGATCATAAGTATTTGTGTACACTTAAAGTTGTGGTTAATGAATTGTTGATGTGGTTTTGTATATGGTTGACTAACATGAGGTTGTATGTTATGTATGTAGAGATGCCTATTGGTCATTGATAGTAGACACATCGATCCACACATTGAACATGGAAATGTGCCTAGTGATGTGCTTATATGGAGGGATACTAGAGCATGTGGATGACATTGTGGGTGAGCATGCCCATTTGTTTGAGCCAATGGCCATAGCAGCAACGACATGTATGGTGTTGCTTAGCGAGAGGGATGAGGCATGTGAGGAGACTCGATGCATGCCCAGAGGTGGTAGGTGGTGGTCCCTTGGCCCAGGACATGTTTTCCAATATGTAGATTTGCAGTGTTAGTTTTCAAGTAGAACATGGAGATTTCTATGTTACGTAGATATAGTGGAGAAGTTTTGGGGCCATGAAATGTGACATCACGTTGGTGGCGAGGCATCTAGCTCTAGGGCTCTCACATAGTACATGAGAGTGATAGTGATGATGAGGTTTGATAGTGATGATTGTATATGATGTAGGGGGGCCTTGCCCCCAATGATGAAACATGTTTTGTGATGATGATCATATGAATGCTATATGTATGGACACCTATTTTTGATATATATGAGATCGATATTTGCATTGTGTTGCTATTGTGGTGTAATGAATATGGTATGGTGTTATGTTGATTATTCAAGCATGTGTGTTGTATTATATGTGATGAATATAAATGTGCATGATGATGTAGTAGTAGTGGTAGATAAAATATGTATGGTAACATGAGGTTGTAGATAACTAATGCAATGTGATAGATGAAATATTGGATGAATAAAATATGTAGCATGTAGGTAATGAAATGATGATAATAGAATAAATGTGGAAATAGATAAATGTATCATAATGAATATGTGAAAATGTAATGTAATAGGATAAAGTGATGAAAATAGGAGGGGGGAAGAGAGTAACGATGCCCCCAACGTATGGATGAATAGGCTCATGTTAATAAGACCCCTCAACAGTCAAGTATGAGCCACGTAAGAAAGAGTGCATCATCGGGAAATGATTGAGGTGTGCTAGATGAATGATGAGTGTGTGATGAAAGGTTCTTAAAACTAATCCCTCAACATTCATGTAAGAACCGTAAGAACACAAGTGCATCATCGGGGGTAAGGTGATAATGATCACCTACCAACATGACAGATGATGGTGGAGGTGGATGCATATGGAATGGATGGAGCATGAGTGTATGGACCAAAGTGCATGTCATATGGAGTGACCATGGGATATGTAGAGATGGTGAAACCCATGGGATGCATGTGATGGATAGTGTGAGTGAGGTAGATGCAATGAATATGGAGGTGGAAGCAATGGAGGTGGTGGATAACATGCATGTGACGGTGGTGAATGATGAAAAAAATGAGTACTGGATGAGAAGACTCAGGGGTGTATGCCTACACTATCATGGTGAAGGAGACAATGATCACTCATGAGATGCAAAATATATGACACCAATGTCCTCTAATTGTTGTAACCTCTCACGTAAAGCAAGACAATCATTGTCACATGATGGCCACTAATATGATGGTAATTACAGTAATATTGATCATGTTGGCATTTTAAATGGTGTGGAGGGTGGTGTTGATTGGAAGGAAGCTAAATTAATCACTCATCAAGTAATATACACAAGACATCATGAGGTCGAGCATTAGGTGAAAAACATAGAGGCTCATGGTATTGAGGTGAAGTAGTAGTAGTAGTAATTGGTTGCGGAGTTGAGAGACATGTGTAGGAGGTGGAGGAGGAGGAATGAGGTTGTTGCCTTTGCACTTTGGGTTGAGATAGGGGTTTCTTTGGATTGTTTCTAGGAGGTGGAGTAGGAGGAGCACACTTTGTTTGATTTTTAGCCAAGGGTGGAGGTTGTTGAGGATGTACAACTGAGGTGTAGGTGGAACAACAGAGGACATAGTAATTGGAGAAATGTGGGAAGGCTCTGCTAGAGGAGAAGCAAGAAGGTCTTGTTCTAGATCAATAACCTTGTAACAAAAAGTATAAAGGACTCACAAGTATCATATTGTAAGTGTTGTTTTAGAGGAGGAATAAGACCATGATAGAAGATGAACTTGCTTTTCCAAGTCACTAGGATGAAAGATAAGTTGATGTATACATGCATTAAAGTGTAAGATGTAATCCTGAATAGGTTCGGAAGAGCCCTGATGTAGAGTAGGAATGTGATCATATGTGACCCTAGGACCATTATTGATAATAAACCTATGAAGGAAGGCATCCTCCATGTCATAGAAAGTGCTAATAGAACCAGAAGGGAGATGGGTATACCATTGAAGTGCATCATCAACTAGACTAAACCGAGAAGGCCTTAAGCAAGAGTCTATCATTGGAATAAGAGGCCATAAGAGTGTGATAATGTGCAATATGAGCATGAGGGTCACTGGTACCATCAAGCATGTAAATGTGGGCATGATGAAATCCTTAGGAAAGGCCGAGTTATGGATTTTTTTGGGAACTAGATTACCATGCAAGGAATTATTGTCTATAGATGCATAGTAAGCCCTACTTTCTAAGGTGAGGGAGTGAACCTGAGACTGAAGTTGACCTACAACATGCATGAGAGATAGAATGTCCTGTGATGGAATAGAAGAAGATGGAAACAATGTATTAAGAGGTTGAAGCTTTCCATTGTGTGTGATCATGGGTATATCAAGAGGTGAGATAGTAGGCTCGATGCTAAAGATGCATGAGGAGTGTGTGTCGAAGGAGCTACATGAGATGATGAAGGGGAAGTTTCACTAACAGTATTATAAGGAACATGTGGTATGGGTGAAGTGGAAGAAGGAAGTGTAGATAAAGTAGGAGTAGAATGAGAAGAAACAATGGAAGGTGGAGACTCATGCACTATGGTAGAAGCAATCACAAGAGAAGAAGAAGATGGAAGAGGTGAAGCACTCTCAATAGTGTAGAAAGAAGGAGACTCCTTAGGAATGAGAGATGGAGTAGTATGGTCAATGTCAATGCTAGAACAATACTATCAATAGATCATCAAGGTAATAAGAATGTGTTGATGAACTAGAATGAGAGGTCAGGAGAAACACAATGAGAAGTGGTAGGAGACATAGGAGTAGTCGATAGGAGTGGTTGGAGAGAGGTAGGAGGTAGATCAGATTGTGAATCAATGCCTAATAAATAATCAATGATAGAAGGATCTAAAACATCAGGTGGCATATCAGAAGAAGAATAAGAAGGATCACATGTAACTGGATGGCATGGCATACAATGAGTAAAAGAAATAGGGTCATCAACAAGGCATATGCCTATAGGAGAATCAACAGGATTAGTTGGCACATGTTTTTGACCTTCTAAGAGGAGTTGTTGAGTGGCGTCGGGTAAGGTCATAGGAGCACTATATAAAGTTGTAAGTTCAGCGATGGTAGCCTCATCATAAATAGGGTTGACACTAAAATGAGACATGATGAGAAAAGAAGAGCTATGCTAATCACTAGGGTATGAAAGAGGATCCAAAAGAACAATGTTCAAAATGGGGTTCACCAAAATGATTAACTAAAAATAGGTAAAATGTAGCTAGCTATGAATAGTTAATCTAAATAGAAACTAAATGCTATATTGGAATGCAAGAATTTGGTTTTTATATTTGTAATATATATCAAAGTAAAAAGGAAATAGAAGGATATGTTACTAACATGTAAATAACTTACCTCACTATATGTTAGCACTGTAGTAGACTAGTGTGCGTGGTGGGAGGTAGGCTATGATAAAATGAACTCGGGGAAGGGAAGAAGCTAGCTCTTTTCCTATACTGAGGCACTGAGAGTGGTAATCTTGGGTACCCTAGAGCACCTTGGTACTGTTGCAGGTGTCTGCAGACTATGAAAATGCTCAAAAACTGAAACTAGTAGTGTGTCAATTTATCTCTGTGTTATCTTCACTCTATCACATGGATGTCACAATAATGTCGATTATGTCTCACAAAATGTTGTATGAAAATATACCTACAAAACCCTATCTAAAGCATCAATCCCTAAAAAAAAATTGCATATGAATAGGTAAAGAAGCTCAAATCCCTTACCTTACATGAGTAATATATGCACCTAATGTAGTGAGTGGATTTGTTTAATGGGATATTTTTTCAAATTTTGATACTGTGCCCGCATACTACTAAACAAATGAGTGTTCGACAATGAAATGTATGCGCACAAATTACGATGACATGGGTGCTTATGGAAGGCACCTGGGTTCATGCAAATGGTGTCGATATATCTTCCTAGAAATGACAAGCAAAAGATTCTAGAGATGCTCAAATCCCTTGGCGCATGAGCGTATGTCGAAAAGTGGCGCCAAAATGAGTGTCGACAATGAAATGTATGCACCCTTGGCGCATGAAATGGGCGCATGTAAATGAGTGTCGATAATGAAATGTATGCGCCGCGCACGTAAGTGGCGCATGTAAATGAGAGTGTCGACAATGAAATGTATGCGCCTCGGCGCACGTAGTGGCGCATGACAAACTGAAATGAGTGTTAACAGGAAAGAGTTGCACCTGGCATGATGTAAGAGGATGTCGACACACACACGGATGCGCCTATGGCGCACCTTCAGAGGCGCAACATTTTGAGCGCCGACAGAAGCGCACTCAAGCGCAGATATTCGATGGCCATAACTTTTGACTCGGGAGCTCGATTCATGCAAGGTTGGACTTTCTGAAAGCTTACGAGGTCCTCTATCCAACTACGACTGATATCTTTAATTAGGTGAGAAAAAATTCTTAAAAATGAAAAATACAGTTAGCCACTTTTGGGGGTCACAGCTAGGTTCTCACCTACCACCATAATGAGATGAATTAAATACAACCTATGAGGTGGTTGGGGTAGATTTCAATCTTCCTCTCTCTTTCTCTCTCTCATTCTTCCTATAAATTGTAAGGAGGGGCTTCTTTCTAAAGGTTGACATTCTTGTTTTGCCCCTCCCTTCTTCTCTTCGGGCAGTGAATCTGTGGAGTTCAAACCTCCTATCTAAAACCGTAATGCAACCTTGTCTCTCGGCATTTTGTGGTGTATCAGATCAATCTTTGAGCAAATAATGCATGTCTCAGGATGATTATCAACCCTCTCTATGTTTATTTGCATCTTCCCGATCTTTCACCGCAAATCATATCTCTGGCATGATCTTGCATCGCATTTTAATAGTTTGTGTTTATTGGCAAGAAGACAGTTGTTCTTCATTCCTGCATCACCTTTGTTAGTTTAGGTTTATTTTTATGCATCTTCTTACCCTCGTCTCCTCGGAAAATTAGATTAGGTTTTTGAGTAAACCTCTCTACATTTTTATGTGTGCATCTCGAACAGAGGAATAGGAACCGGCCTTCATCCGGAGAGCTTTTCCGATTTCGCAAGGTCCCACACTTGGGAAAAGCTCCATGTTATGCAATCACACTGAGAGTCTCAACCCATCGAGTTGCAGAATTTCAGGGGTGCTGTGATTCGCCATCAACAGTTTTGGCACGCCCGGTGGGACCAAGAGGTCATTCCATCAAGATTTGAAGGAACTTTCAAGAAATTCGACTTAAAAATTGCAGGTTTTACAGTTTCAGTTTTTTTTTCACCTTCCAGGCTGAACTTTGAAATCAATTTTCAAGGACTTAACTTGCTTGAAACAAGTCAAAATTTCACCAGTTGATAGATCGGGGGATAATCTTCAAAAGGGTATTCTTAGATTTTTGAGATTTTGACTTTCAAAATTTCATGGTTTTCTGATTTTCGATTTCGGGTTTTCGGAAGTCTGGCATTTTTGGATTTTCGGACTGTCATTCCAAATCCCTTTCCAAACTCTAAAATATCAAAAAATACAGGTCTTTCAAATTTCTATTTTTAAAGATTGTCAGGTTTGGTGTGTAACTTGGTAGGATCTAGCCTTTTGAGGCTCACTTTCTAACACATCTGGCGACTCCGAAAGGGGTAGAATTCGCGCAGTAGCAGAAAGGTTGCCTGCATATGAGAAGAATTCAAACCAGGTCCAATACTCGAGAAGAGGGGCTATTTGTCCACTTGCAACTTTCACCAGGTAGAGGAAGGAGAGGAAGAAGACCACAAAGATCACCATCTCCACCTAACAGGACTTTGTCTACACCTCCACCTGGTAGGCCTTTTCTCGCATCGACTAGGGTTCTTAGGCCAATCATAATGGCACATCTACCACCGAATCCCTTTGTCAATTTCACGGGTAGTAGTCCACTTGCCCTAAATGCTCATAATCAAATTCCAAATTGCAGACTAAAGAACATACCCTATTTCACAGAGAAAATCACACTACTCCTATCGATCACATCCAGTGATATTGCTAATGTATGTGCAATTCACGAAATAAATGAAATGGATGTCATGGTCAAGTCATTGGCTTTCATCTTTCAAAGGCAAGGCCTTACAATGGTTTAGAGCCTTACAAAGAGGTCTATTACTTAATCGGAACCAACTTTGTTCTCGCTTTTCGCAGCCAATTCGGGAGAGGGCGACAATTTATCTTTATCGAACAAATGACACAACAATCAAAAGGGCTCCTAACGAACAAATGGCAGATTTCAACTTTAGATTCCAACGGACATGGGACAGGATTCCAATAGCCGTTAGACCAACCGCCGAAGGAGCATTCCTTTATTTCTTAAAGGCTATAAATTCAGACATAGCCATGATGATCCAATCAATGGGAGGGACAACGCTGCCAGGGGCCTACGACACAAATGCCTATCGAGAAGAGAACTGCTTGATCCAAGTCGGCAAGCTTGCACACAAGGCCACCAATGCCTCTCTATCCAGATATGGGAAATCCTACAACCAGTCAAGCACCAGAGTTGAATCCCATTCCAACTCCTAGAAATCAAAGCAATAATGAGGCGTCGACTTCTTCAAATACTTCAAAGGAATTGCAGGAGGTCATGAAACAACTACAGAACCTTGGAAATGAGCTTGTGACTATCAAAAGACAACAAGCTCAAAGTGCTAGACCGTATCAGCCTCAAGCACAGTACCAAGCTAGGCCCCCATACCAACAAAATAGACCACCACCTCAGGCTGCAAATCAAAACCAAAACCAAGGACAACCTCAAGCTGCCAAGCCATTTCGACCGTATGATCCAAATGCAACGACGTCCTCAAGAGCTTTGGTCCCGACACAAAATAACATGGCACAGGAGTACGACTGGTGTTACCCTTGCAATCTACCTCACAATCACCAAAGATGTTTCAATGGTGCACTAAATCAGCCTCGATGGTGCAAACCATTGGTGTTGCTCAAGAACCAAGCCAGGAGGAGAATCAACAGCAACAAACGCAGCAAGAAGGACCTCCAACAGAAACCACATTGGCAAATTGGCAAACGGAAGACTTCTGTGGAGTTAACCAACAGCCTTTTCAAGGCGTGGCTGCCAACACACGGTCAAAGAAGAGAAATATAGGAGAGGGACAACCGTGTAATCCAGTTGTTTCTCAACCCACTCTTACACAACAAGGGGTCAGTAGACCAAACGCAGCTCCAAATGTGCAAAATCAACCCAAGGTACTCACAGTAGCAACACACGCACATGCTCAAGCTCCAAAAAAAGTTTGCACCAAGTAAGGGACAACAAAAGGACAATTCATCCCCTTTCAAAGATCATCGATCAAATGAAGAAGACGAACGTGAATATATCAATGTGGGAATCTTTATCCATCCCAGACAAAGAGATCTTCTACAAGCTGCCATGAAGAATTGGTCAACTTCAACCAACAGCCCATATGCATGAGAAAGGTCCTCACGAATGCTGCTCACCAAGGGAATCATGGAGGACAACAAGGTAAAGTTCAAACCCCCCATTCTATATTTCATTAATCATCGGGATAAATTAGTACACAATTGCATGATTGATTCTGGGGCAAGTAGTTCAAGATGCCAAGCAAATAAATGCGGATCAACTGGTTTGAAATATGAGCCAAAGGTCTGAAAGGAGTAGTATAAATAGATGGAACGGCAAAGAGGAACTAGTTGGTCATCAAGAGGTTAAGCCTAACACTACATTCCCGTCCTAATGTTACAGCTTCGCAAGATGTGTCTCGTGATTGACCTTCCGCCACTCTTTTCGCGTTGTGTCTATCAAGAGACTTCACCGCAAAATCGGTGGATATTTATCTCGCAGATTGGTCACACATGATTTTTAGGACAAGGTATGGAGCCAAAGCAACAATCAGGTCAGAACCAATTGCCAATTTCCATATTGAGCCTCATGTACCAAATCCTATCAATATAAATTGCTCGGCTTTTGACCAAGAGGAGTGTTCAAGTGATCTAGAAACAGGTACTAAGGTCGAGGGAATTCCTGATTTAACTTTGGATGAATGGGCAAACAAGAGTCATGAATTTGACCCATACAAGGAAATTGAAGAATCTGAATCAAGGCGTGTATTGTATACACGAAGAAAATTCACCCATTCCCGACATCATTCAGCCTGAACAAAAGGATGAAAACAAAGTTTGGAAATTATTTTTCGATGGTTCGAGAAGCAGACAAGGTGCTGGAGGTGGTGCAATGTTGATTTCACCACAAGACATCAAATATTTTTCAGCTTTTCGTTTCCAGCTTTTCTGCTCAACAACACGGCCGAATACGAAGCATTGATTCATGGAATTCATCAGCCAGAAAAGGGGCATAAAGAACTTGCAGTGTTTGAGATAGTGAGTTGATCATCAACCAAGTTAGGGGACAACATGCTACAAAGAACGACTTGCTGAGGAGCTACAAGAATAGGGTATGGGACCTCATTGAGGATTTCGAAGCTTTCAACATTGTGTCCATACCTGTGAAGAAAAAATGAAGTCGCAGATAGGCTCGCAGCAGAATGAGCAACGCTTTGATGTGGTTGACAACATCGAAGGGGAAAACACAGCCACATATCCATGTGATTGTGAGGCCAAAGCAGCCCAGATAATAACACAAGTCGGGCAGTGTTTGAGAACGATCAACAGATCGTCAATTTCTTACAAGAAGAGGCTGAATTTTCAGCTAGAATCAGATAGATTAGAGCAAAGATGATGGGGATCAAGTAGTACAATGCACAAACAAGCTTCCTAAGGGTTTGGTAACATTGAGTCTATCTTCAACCCTAACGACTAGCCCGTAAGGAAAAGGCTAACATACAAAGTCAAGAGAGAAGATTCGAGCCAATTCCGGTTGGGAAGGCAAAACACTTCAAATTGGTAAAGTGGCCACCGAAAGAGAAATCAGATTTCATACAACTTTGCCAAGAATTTCCAGATGTCTTCGCTGAGCTATGAAGACTTAAGAGGATTCGATCCAAATTTGGCACAACATACCATAGAATTGATCCAGATGCTAAGCCCGTCAAGCAGAAACAAAGACCGGTCAACCCTCACATTGAGCCTCTAATGAAGAAAGAACTAAATAAGCTAATAGAGGCAAGCATTATATTCCCGATCAAGCACTCAAGCTGGGTTGCAAACTTGGTTCCGGTCAGGAAGAAGAGTGGAGAAATCAGGTTGTGCATGGATTTCCGAGACCTAAACAGGGCATCTCTCAAAGATCATTACCCACTTCCTTCAATGGAACAAATATTGCAAGTAGTATCCGGTTCAGAGAGATTCTCTCTCCTAGATGGCTACTCAGGGTACAATCAGGTGATGGTGAAAGAAGATGACCAATTCAAGACGACTTTCACCACCAAATGGGGGACATATGCCTACAAGAAGATGCCATTTGGGCTATCAAATGCTGGGGCCACTTTCCAAAGGGCAATGGATATGGCATTTAAGGGGTTGATCAATAAAATAGTTTTGATATATCTTGACGACATCACTGTATTCTCAAAAAATGCAGCGGATCACCTCTGTCATTTGAGGCAAGTATTTCAGAGGTGTAGAAGATTTGGGGTATCATTGAATCCCAAAAATGCATATTTTGGCTCACGAGGGAAAACTTCTAGGCCATATTGTTTCAAAGGAGGGATTGATGATCGACCCGTAAAGAGTTGAAGCAATTCGAGCATCGCTTGCCATAAGTCACAAGAAGGCTCTTCAAAGCTTCTTGGGAAGGATCAATTTTGTCCAGATTTGTTCCAAATTTTGCTTTGCTCTCAGAAGCCAATAACGCTGATGTTAAAGAAGAGCATGGCATTTAAGTGGACATCTGAAGGCAAGGCAAGTTTTGAGGCAATAAAAGAGGCTATATCCCAAGCTCCGACTCTCGTCAATCCAGATTTCTCCAAGGACTTCGTGCTATATGCCTTTGGTGGTGGGGACACGATTTCTGCAATCCTGGTACAACAAAACAAAGGAGGATTAGAACAACCAGTTGCTTTCTTCACTCAAGGCTTGGAGGAATACGAAACTAGGTACTCTTTCATTGAAAAGCATGTCCTCGCAAAGAATCGTGAGCTTAAAGAAATTCAAGCACCTAGTCTCAAACAACAAGATCCAATTATTGGTCTCTCATGCGGAGTCGTGACTTCCTTCTAAACAAGGATCTCGAATGAGAAACGTGCAGATGGATAACTCGTGTCATGGAATATGACATCGAGATCAAGGTCACCAAACTAGTACGTGGGAAGGGACTATGTGAGCAGCTAGCCTTGAGTCAACAAGTTGAAGCAGGTGATGAAAAAGAGGTTGTCTTGGTACTACAGGATAACCAAGAACAAGAAAATGATGATGTGCCCACTCCCTGTTGGACTCAGAATGTGATACACTTCCTACAGGTGCCTATGCCCTCCAGAAATGAGAAAAGCAAAGAGGAGATACTTCAGATTACAAGCCATTCCATATGTGCTTGTTGGTGGTGTTTTGTTTAAGAAAGACATCAATGGAGTTCTATTGAGGTGCATTGGGACAGTCAAATTGAGAGGGTGTTACGAGATTTTCACGATGGAGATTCTGGAGGACATTTCCCCACGAGTAATAGCTCTCAAGATAATGAAGGCAGGGTGGTATTATTGGCCGACATTGTTCAAAGGATCACTATACATGGATAAGAAAGTGCAAGAAATGTGCACTCTTCACAGTGAAAAGAAAGACTAGCAAGGCTTCCATCACACCCAATTTTGTTGACCAACCATTTATGCAATGGGGATTGACTTCGTCGGGTCATCAATCCAAACTCAAGCCAAGGCCACAAGTGGATTCTCACAAAGAACGACTATTTCACCAAGTGGACCGGCAAGAGCGCTCAAAGAAGCAAATGAGTCTAACATACTAGACTTTTATGAAGGAATAGTGACCAGTTTGGTGTGCCGCCACTATCATATCAGATAATGCATTGGCATTTATAGGTTCCAAGATTACAGAATGGGCTGTCAAGAATGGAATCTATTTGAGCACCTCTTCAAATTATTACCCGCAGGGTAATGGACAGGCAGAGTCCACGAACAAGAATTTGTTAAGAATCATCAGAAGGACTCTAGATGAAAACCAAAGGACATGGCATACCAAGCTAAAATCAGCATTATGGGCTGACAGAATAACACCAAAGAGGTCTACAGGTAATTCCCCTTACAAGTTGGTCTATGGAAAAGAGGCAGTATTGCCTATATCATTAGAACTGCCACACATGGAGTTCATGAAGCAGTTGGAGTTGGCTGAGTTTGAACCAATGGAGGCTAGGTATGCAGAGTTGATGGAATTGGAAGAAATTAGAGAACATGCAGTTCAAACAATTGAGAAAGATCAGGCCTTGGTGAAAAGATGGTTTGATAAGAAAGCAAGAGCAAGGACCTTCCAGGAAGGAGACCTAGTTCTGAAATGGGATGCAGATCGGCAAAAGCCCAGAAGGCATTCCAAGTTTGATGCCATTTGGAGTGGCCCCTACATGGTCACAGGATGTAAGAATAGTAATGCCTTCCAATTGTCTACTTTGGATGGAGGAGAACTCCCGATTCCGGTTAACGGAATCTATCTTAAACATTGCTACTAAAAGGAAAAGGTTCACCCTTGTAAATATTAGCCTAGATTTAAATTCCTCTAAGTGCGTATGCACATTGTCTTGTGGTAGTTAGGTTTCTGTTTCCCTAAGTGCTCCGGCACAGGTTTTGTTGCTCTCAGGATGATTTCTACAGTTCAATGTTGCACTCGAGAAGAAGAAGTTGTGCGGTATCGTGTTCGGGATCAATATCGGTTGGTTTCAGGTTATTAATTATGACTCCATGCCCAATGGATTGCTAAAAGGCCACTGATCTTCTACCTAGCTGGCAGTGTGTGATCCCATTGAGTCACCAAATTGTTGTATATATCTTCCCCAGGTAGATATAGACAAGCGAAGATTCTAGAGATCAAAGAAGCTCAAATCCCGACATTTACATTTATGTGCGCCATGGCGCATAAATGAGTGTCGATAATGAAATGTATGGCACACAAAAATGAGTGTCGACAATGAAATGTATGCGCCCTTGGCGCACAGAAGTGGCGCACAGAAATGAGTGTCGACAATGAAATGTATGTGCCCTTGGCACACAGAAGTGGCACATAGAAATGAGTGTCGACAATGAAATGTATGCGCCCTTGGCGCATGTAAAATGGCGCATGGCGTCGAAAATGAGTGTCGACAATGAAATGTATGCGCCGCGCATGCGCAAAGTGGCGCATGAAATGAGTGTCGACAATGAAATGTATGCGCCCTTGGCGCACAGAAGTGGCGCACAGAAATGAGTGTTAACAGGGAAAGAGTTGCGCCTTGGCGCACGTAAGAGGATGTCGACACACACACGGATGCGCCTATGGCGCACCTTCAGGAGGCGCAACATTTTGAGCGCTGACAGAAGCGCATCACGCGCAGATATTCGAGATGGCCATAACTTTTGACTGGGAGCTCGATTCATGCAAGGTTGGACTTTCTGGAAAGCTTACGAGGTCCTCTATCCAACTACGACTGGATATCTTTAATTAGGTGAGAAAAAATTCTTAAAAATGAAAAATACAGTTAGCCACTTTTGGGGGTCGCTAGGGTTCTCACCTACCACCATAATGAGATGAATTAAATACAACCTGCGGTGGTTGGGGTAGATTTCGAATTCCTCTCTCTTTTCTCTCTCATTCTTCCTATAAATTGTAAGGAGGGGCTTCTTTCTAAAGGTTGGACATTCTTGTTTTGCCCCTCCCTTCTTCTCTTTGACAGGTGAATCTGTGGAGTTCAAACCTCCTATCTAAAACTGTAATGCAACCTTGTCTCTTGGCATTTTGTGGTGTATTGTATCAATCTTTGGAGCAAATAATGCATGTCTGTGGATGATTATCAACCCTCTCTATGTTTATTTGCATCTTCCTGATCTTTCACTGCAAATCTGTTATCTGTGCATGATCTTGCATCGCATTTTAATAGTTTGTGTTTATTGGCAAGACAGTTGTTCTTCATTCCTCGGTGCATCACCTTTGTTAGTTTAGGTTTATTTTTATGCATCTTCTTACCCTGTCTCCTTGGAAAATTAGATTAGGTTTTGAGTAGACCCTCTGCATTTTTATGTGTGCATCTGAACAGAGGAATAGGAACCGGCCTTCATCCGGAGAGCTTTTCCGATTTCGCAAGGTCCCACACTTGGGAAAAGCTCCATGTTATGCAATCACACCGAGTCTCATGACATGATGATGATTAGAATATGATTATACATGGTTTTAGAGAGTGTGAGAAAAATTTGGATTCATTATGAAGAGAATTTTACAAGATAAGTTAGTTTGTGTGAAACAGGTCCAAAAAGGGTGTTTTCTAGCTTGAATTACACCTTTTGATGCTCACCTAAATTGTGTGATTTTCATGGGACCTTTTTGATTTTAAGTATGTTTATACATTGATTATATAAGGTTTCACAAAAATAATGAGGTCATTTCATCGTCACATTTTATGAATAAATGTTAAGAAGGTAAACAACTTTTGTGTGTTTGAAACCCTAGCTCAAAAGTGGTAGAGTGGACCCCACTCAAATAGGCATTTTTTTGAAGAAGTTTAGTTTGGGACAAGGTTGTCCAAAGGAGTTGCAAAATAAATTGGAACATTTTTTATATGTGAGTTTTTATTGATTTAATGGTGGTTTTAGGTCATGGTGATGCATAAAAATGGAAAAAAGTGTGCCCTATTTGTGAAGACTAGTCAAAGGGTAGTTTTGGGGCAGTTTCAGGATTTGCAAGAGATGAGCTTGGTTGAAGGCCTTCCACTTGGAGTTGGAAGGAGTTATAATATGTTATGGAAAGATGATTCAAGATATTTATAATGGTATAATTTTTTCTCATGATGATGATATTTTATGGGTCATCCAGGTCAGTTTTGTGAGATGAAGGTTTTTGATTTTCAAGACAAGAATTTTGCTTTTTAAAAAAGAATTGAAGTTGGTTGAAGCATGAGATGGATGATTTGATGATTTATATCACCTGAGAGTGAATAGATGAATTTTTTCCTATTTAAGGAATTTTTAGGTCTTGAAAGTGATAAAAGGTGAAAACTAGTTGAGTTTGTAAAACTATTTTTGGGCAACATGATTTGGAGAAGAGGAAAGTAGTTGTGGTTTGAACACATGGATGTTTCATGATGTATAACTTGATGGATGATGTGATGTAAAGGTCCTAATGATTCCATATAGTTTTCACATTCCATATTTGAGTTGATCTTGGGTGGTCTTGAGGCCCAAAGGTGAAGACAAGGTGTTGGAAACAACTTTTTGTGAAGGATATGAGCCTTTTGGCCCATGTTATGAAATATTTGATTGGTAAAGTAAAATTGAGACCATGGATGATGTTTAAATGTTATATTACACATGTGTGGTGATTTTTAGAGCTTTAATAATCATGGTTTTTGGTGTTAGTGGATTTTACTCATCCTAGTGATGGGGTTTTGAGCTTTTTTGGTGCAAGATGAATGGTTTTGGGCATGGACTGACCTATATGGGTCATATGTGAATGTTTTAATGATTAAATTTGGATTTTTTAAATTTTTTTGGTCAAAAAAAGGAGGGAAACTGACTTGGTTTGAATTTGAATCAAGAGGAATATAAAAGTGATGTTTTGGGTGTAAATTTGAACTAGTTGAGTTGAGAGATGAAAAGTGTGACCTATGTGAAGTAGTGTTTTTTAGGTACCAAAGGCATGTTTGAGATATAAGAGAGTGCATGATAGGTTTAATAATGTTTTAAGAGTGTGTGTAAGGGTTTGAAGAAAAGAAGTGAAGAAAGTGAAAGATAGAGCAAGTTTGAGAAGTAGGGTTTGAACAAGGGTTTGAAGGTGAGCGAGATGAATCAGGTGATCTCAATCAGTTGTGGAAGAAAAAATACATCATATATATTCATAAAAATGTGGTTGAGTGGGTTCTTGATCATCTTGGGGGGGTATCCTCCTTGTGGAGTTGGTGCTTCACAAAACTAGGGTTGGTGCTCCTTGTAGGTTGGTGCTCTACTAAATTAGGGGTTGGTGCTCCTTGTGAAGTTGGTGCTTCACTAAATAATTTTTATTTGAGTAATATAATCATAATTTTTAGTGGGTTTTCTTCCCCTTGAGGTTTTCCCACTTATATCTTGTGTTATGGTGTTGCTTCTCTTGTTCATGGTTAATTGAATGTATGTTATATGATGTTGTGCACACATTAATGGATGGTTAATTGATTAATGGTTTAAGTAAGTAATAAAATTGAAATTAAGTTTGTAAGGACTGATTCACCCCCTCTCTTATTCCATTGTGCTTCTTCAATTAATTGGTATCAGAGAATGGTCCTTTTGAGAAAGTTTTGATCACTTGAAAGGAGATCCTTTGAAGCACAAAAATGGCGAGTCAACAGAGTGGTTTCTCTACCAACAAGGCACCTTTGTTTGATGGTGTGAATTATGATTTTTGGAGTTTGAGGATGAAGACTCATATTATGTCCCTAGGGTTTGATATTTGGGAAGTTGTGGAAGATGGTTATACTACTCCTGCCACTACACCAACTACTTCTACAGAAAAGAAGGAATGTAATGATAATTCAAAGGCTTTTAATGCTATCATATGTGGTCTAGGAGAATCTGAGATGGGAAAGGTAATGCATTGCAAAGTCAAAAAAAAGAATGCATGGGAGAAACTTCAAGTTTATATGAAGGAGACTCCAAGGTAAGAATTTCTAAGCTTCAAACTTTTAGAAATCAGTTTGAAAGTCTTAAGATGAGTGATGATGAGTCCATTGCATCATATTTTCTTAGAGTTGACAAGATTGTCAACAACATGAAAGGTTTAGGAGAATATGTGAAAGAGAAGTTGTTGTTCAAAAGGTTTTGAGATCCCTAACTCCTAAGGTTTGATTCCAAAGTATCTTCTATTGAAGAGGCCAAGGATTTGACTACTTTGAAGATGGATGAGTTACATGGAATTTGACTACATATGAAATGAGGGTGGTTGATTCCAAACCAGCCAAGAAAGAGATATATTTTCAAGGTTGAGAAATGAAGACCAAATGATAAGAAGGACCAAAGATGATGATGATGCTCTGAAATTGATGATGAAGAACTCTTTGCAATGGTGGCTAGAAGATTGAATGTTGGATCTAGTAAGTACAAAGGTAAAATTCCATTTAAATGTTTTAATTGTGGTAAAGTAGGTCATTTTTCTACTAAGTGTCCTCATAGGCATGAAAATAAAGATGATATGAAGATCATGAGGATGATCATGAAAAGAAGAATCATAAGTTTAAAAAAGGTAAGAAGAAATTTTTAAGAGATTTGACTATAAGAAGAAGGGTAAAAGAAGTTTTTATTCAAAAGAAGATGATTTCTTTTATCTAATGCTAGTAGTGGTGTTTCAGATTTTGAGTCTGAATCTGATCATGAAGATGTTGGAAATGAGGTATTGTTTATGACTAAAAATATGCATATGAGATCTTCTAGTGATGGTTCTTCTTTATTAGGTGATTTCATATATCAGGTTATTGCAAGTCTTTATTTTTGATGAAGGATGAAGAGGATGTTAAAGGTGATCTTGAGATTGTGTTCAATCCAAATTGATGAGTTAAGAATGCTGAAAAAAATGAAAATTGAAATCAGTTTTAGTCAAAGAATATGAAAATAAGATTCATAATCTAGAAGAAAAGTATAAGTCTGAAAAAAAAAGCTTGAGTCAATCAAATTGAGAAGAGAAGGTAAAGTTTTTGTCTCTGAGTTTTTGTGAATAAAGAAAGTATGCAATCAAAATTGAAGAAGATATAGAGTTCTTCTAAGGGAAAGATGTTAGAGGTTGGAAAGAAAAATGTCCTTTTAGAAATTTGAGAAAAGTTCCAAGGATCTTGATGATCTTCTTGAAAATAAAATCAACAGGTGATAGAGCTGGTTTGGGTTTCAAAGAGAAAAGGAAGGAAAATGAAATGAAGAAATAATGTTTTTCAAGAAGGAAGTAGGTGAACCAAGCATCAAGGAAAAAAATAAGAAGAGTGATCTTCATTCAAAGACAATGAAGAAAAAAAGCCTATTAGGCAACCTAATGCCTCAAGGTATGAAATATATTTCAATGGTTATTGTTTTACTTGTAATGGATTTGGTCATAGGGAAAAGAGTGTAGAAGGTATACTAGAGATGATCATCCATGGAGAGATAGGAGTGAGTGATGCTAAGAATGTGGTATGCTATAATTGCAATGAGAAAGGTCATGTTGCTAGATTTTTTTTGAATGATCCACCTAGACAAGTTGAGGGGGCTACAAAGGAAAAATTTAGTGTGTGTGTTTCAATTGTAAATGAAGTTGGTCATGTTTCTAGAGAATGTTACTATGGTTTCTCAAGGAAAATAAAAGTTTTCAAGGTCCTAAGGTGTAAGAAAGAAGCTTTCAAAGGTCTAGGATGCATGATAATAGTCAAGGAAGGATTTGGGATCCTAGAAGAGATAAATGGTGTCTCATCAAGAGAAGTGTTGATGAAAATAAAAGGCATGACTCAGAGATCATATCAAAACAAGGTGATGAAGGAGGTGATTTTCAGGTGTCTAAGAGGGCTTGGGACCTCTTCAAGACTTTTTTTAGGTCTTCATGGTGTTCATATGCCTCTACTAGGATTCTTAGAGGTATATTAGTTCATATGAAGCATTGGAGTGAGGGGGAGTATTTAGTTTATGTTTATCTCCTCCAAGGTGTCAAGGTATGTTATTTCAAGTCTTTAAGCATGTTTTTGAGGTTCTATTTGGTTGTTCAAGTTGTGAAAATGATAAGGTCATTATCTTTTGTCTCTTGAGTGTGTATGATTGTGTTCTCAAGTTTGTGTTTGCTTTATCATGGTGTGTTGTCAGTTTATAATAATGACTTATTTTGTGTAAAGGTCATGTTGGTGTCATCTCAAAGGAGGGTCTGGTGTTTAAGTCATGAATTCATGTATAGTAGAGTCTTTCTTGTTTGTTTGAGTCAATGATTAGTAGTTGATGGTAAAAGTAAAGTAAATTTGTATATCTCATTCTTGGTTAGTTCATGAAGTCAAAAAAGTTTCATGTTATGTTAAATGTGAGTTTTTATAAATTGACATTCATGAATCTATAATGTATATTTAAGTATAAGTGTGTGTAGTTGTGTAAGAATGTATAAAAAGTGTTGTTTTTGTCATATCATAAGTATTTATATGATCATTAGGAAGTCTAGGTTTTTGGTCATCAAAGAGTTGTTTAGGTATCAATATTTTAGTCTAAGTGTCATTGTGTCATGATGTCAATATGGTCAAAGGGTTTTATGTTCATCATCATGAAAAGATTTGAAGATGAAATGAGTCATCAAATGATGACTTGATCAGACCATCATCTCAAGAAGGTTTGTGGTAGTGTTCTGAAAATTGTGATGAGTGAAAATCTAAGGAGGATTCAAGAAAGTAAGTGGTGTTTTGGTTCTCTTAATCAAAAAAATATACTCAGGACATTAGAAGGATGTTGATAAAGAGTTGATGGAAAAAATTTGAGAGCTCTTGAATAAAAATTTGTGCATTTTGAGTTGTTTTCTATCTTGACTGGGTTTTAAGTATTCTATAAGAAGTGGTATGAAAAGAAAATTGTTGTTTGAAGGTAAAATGATGGATTGAAAGGAAAAATTTGAAAAAAAAAATCATCTAACAAGTGAATATTTGAGATTCAAGAGTTTTACCTTGAAAAGTCAAAATTCATTGATATCTTGAAATTTTCTATCAGTTTAGATTTGAATAGTGAAAGAATTGCTAAAAAGACCTAATTGAAAAAAGATGAATTATGTAAGATGGGAAAAATTCCTAAAATGATGTGCATTTCAGGTTATGGAGGTGAAAAATGGCCAAATGGGTACTCAAAATAGGTAATTTTCTCCATGAAAGTGAATGATTTCAAAAATTAGGTGTGATTTTTCATTTATCCAGGGCTAGTAATCTATGTGTGATGCAATAAATGAAGAAAAATGGAAATGGAATAAGGTTGTGTTTGATGTTTTGAAAATTTCTTTTAAGGTATGAATAAGGTTTTAAAATTTGTATGGATTTTAGAATTGAAGAGGTAAGGTCAAATGTGATGCATTTTTTTTTTCTTTTGTAAACAAGATCAATAGTTTTGAAAGAATGATGAATTTTAATGAATGTAAAGTATTGTATCATTATCTTTGTGAGATATGATGAATTTTAATGCTTGTATGCATGAGTAATATTTGAATCTCTAACAATTGAGATAATGTTTTGATAAAGAGAGAGATATGAATACATGTTCCATATTATTCAAATGTGTGTTAGGTCAAATAATGAAAATAATGAATGATGTAAATAAGTATAAGAAAAAAAGATAATTTATGAACTTGAAGTTATGATTATGTTTAGATTTATGGTCATATGGTAAGGTTTTTTGAATATAATGTATAAAGATTTGTGTAAGTAGTGAGATGATTTATGAATAGATATTTGAGTTAAGTTGTATAGAAGTTTAATATATATAAAGATATAAATTATAGGTATGAAGATAAGAATGTTAAAATGATAAAAATATACTTAGTAAAGAAATGATGTGTAGATGATGTTCTAATAAAGTTGATGAAGTGTTACTACGGGATGAGATGTATAAAGTGTGTTTTGAGTGAATCTATCTTGAATTTATAGAATGTATGCTAAGAATGTCTTCTATTTTATGAGTTATTTTATGTTGTATCTTGAAAGTAATGGTGGTTTGATATGTATGTCATAGTGAAAGATGATGAATGATTTAGAAAGTATCAAAGAAGAAAGATTGTATGTTCAAATGAATGATAAGAATCATGTCATGTCATGAATGATGAAAAATTGATATGATTCTTTAGTCATATGAAGAAAGTAAAAATAATGTCAAGTATGATATATGTTGTTTCAAATGGTATTTGAATGAGGTAATCCTAATAATTCATGATCTAAAGATGTAAATGATTATTGGTTAATTTTAAGTGATATATGATTAAGAATAAATTTGATGAAATATAAATATATTCAAGAATGTAAGAAAGGTGTAGTAATCATATGAATAAGGTCAAGATTCATGAAGTTTTAATGATGTGTGATTGAATGTAAGTGTTGATGATGAAAAATCAAAAATATGATATCAATTGTATAAAGTGTCATGATAATGGATCCAAGATGATCAAGTATGATATGCAAAATGATAGGAATGTTTAATGTGTCTAAGATAATGTATGAATAATTATATACTAAATGTGGGTAATTTGAGTTTTAGTGTTATCATTGTAATGATGGTAAAGTTTGTTTGAGTTTATGAAATCTCTCAATGTGAAAAGTAGGAATTAAATGAAGGATGTTTAAGTAATGAAGTTTGTTCAAAGTTAATTATAGTGTTAGCAAATGATAAGGATAAATATTGGTATTTGAATGATGATGAAATGGATATCATGAAAGGATGTTAAAAAAATTGTTATAAGTGAAATGTATTCTAAAAATGTATTGTAGAAATATTGAAAAAGTTGTTAGAAGTTGTTTTAGTAGTCCTTGTATGTAAGGTGAAAATATAAAAGTAGTAAAGTTTTTGTGTTTTAATTTTGAAAAGATGTGCATGAATTCCCATGGGTAATGATGAATATAAAGGATTATGAAATTTATTTGAAAATTTTCATTTTATCAAGATGTCTTAAATGTATTAATTTCATTGAAGGTTAAATGATCTCATGAAGATATTGAAAAAAATTTAGGTCTAAAAAGTTTGTAGTAAAGTTTGTTCTGAGGATTTTCATGAAGTCAAGAATGAAAAAGAAAAGAAGTTTTGTGTTTTTTTTCATTTTATTTTTTGGCATGTTTATGAATGGTATATGTCTTGATTTAGGTCTCTGTTTTTATAATTTCTTCAAAGGTGATGAAGTCAAAATAGGTTTAGGTGAAATTTAAAAGTTTTGAGCCTAAATAGAGGTGTTGTGTGTGTGATGATGATGATTAAAAAAGAGGTAAAAAAAAATTTTTCTATCATTTTTATCATTTTTTTTTGTTTGTATGTTTAGTGTTTGTATATTCTTTTCCCAGGGGGAGTACAATGTTTTAATGCTTGAAAATGGCCAAAAAATCAGATTTTTGTGAGAAAAATGACAAGTTTGTGAGCTAGAATGAAGACTTTTGGTTGATGTTTCCAACCAAAAATGATGATCCTATGAAGCTGAGAAAGGTGAAGAAATGTATGTAGTACATGTATGATTTTTCATTAATGTAAAAAGGGGGAGAAGTTCAAGAGGTTTTCCATCAATGACAAAGGGGAGATTGTTGGCATGTTGTGATTTTTAGGTGTTTTCATTGATGTAAAATCCCATTAATGAAAAAGAGGATGATGGAGTGGAGTCATAGGATGCTCATTATGATGATGACATGGAGATTCAGGTGTGTGTTCATGGTGGCATGAGAGTTGATTTAAGTGAGAATGGCTTGTTCTAGCAAGCCTAATCAGGTGACCTAGCTAGCCTAGGTGATGGTGCATGGTGGTTGGAGCTTCTTGGTGGCTTGAGGAGAATGTTGGCATGGAGAGAATTTTTTGGGGAGTTTTTAGCACTCACATGAGTTTTAGGATGTAGATATAGGTTGAAGACCAAGTTTCAGGTGCTCATCTAGACTAGGTCTAGGTGTTAGGAGGCATGAGGTTGAGTTGTGGAGCCATGTGAGCTCATGGAATCATGAAAATGTTGTTCCATAAATGATGTTTTAGGTATGTTAGGACCTTTTGGAGAGTTTTTATGGTGATTTATGATGTTATTTTAGTTGACCTAGCCTAAACTGTGCAAAACCCTAAGGGCTAGTCATGCAAATGAGATGGGATGGAAATATGGAGAGATATTTGAGATGATGATGATTGGAGATGATGAAAAGGGTTTCCTAGAGGTGTGAGAAAAATTTTGGAGTCATTCTGAAAGATATTTTTGCAAGATATGAGTGTTTTGTGTGAAACAGGGTCCAAGAAAGGGTGTTTTCTAGCTCAATTGCACCTTCTGATGCTCACCATGAATTGTGTGATTTTTCATGGGACCTTGTGGATTTTAGGGATGTTTCTAAATTTATTCTATAAGGTTTCAAAAAAATAATGAGGTCATTTCATCATCACATTTTTATGAACAAATGTTAAGAAGGTAAACAACTTTTTGTGTGCTTGAAACCCTAGCTCAAAAGTGGTAGGAGAGATAATGATCATAAGTGCCCAAAAATTTATTTATAGTGCATGGATGATGATTTTATGATGTATAGGACTCCTCCAGGTTTCTATAAAGGTATGGTAGAGCTTGTGGTGATGAGTGGACCCCACTCAAATAGGCATGTTTAAAGAAGTTTAGTTTGGGACAAGGTTGTCCAAAGGAGTTGCAAAATAAATGGACATTTTTTTTATGTGAGTTTTTTATTGATTTAAATGGTGGTTTTTTAGGTCATGGTGATGCATAAAAATGGAAAAGTGTGCCCTATTTGTGAAGACTAGTCAAAGGGTAGTTTTGGGGCAGTTTTAGGTAGTTTTAGAGAGATGAGCTTGGTTGAAGGCCTTCCACTTGGAGTTGGAAGGAGTTAAAATATGTTATGGAAATAGGATTCAGATATATTTCCATTGGTATAATTTTTTCTCATGATGATGATATTTTATGGGTCATCTAGGTCAGTTTGTGAGAGAAGAAGGTTTCTTGGTTTTTTAGGACAAGATTGCTTTTGGCTGAAAGATGAGAGTTGGTTGAAGCATGAGATGGATGATTTGATGATTTATATCACATGGAAAGTGAATAGGGATGAATTTTTTTCCTATTTAAGGAATTTTTAGGTCTTGAAAGTGATAAAAAGGGTGAAAAACTAGTTGAGTTTGCAAAATAGGTTTTTGGGCAAGCATGATTTGGAGAAGAGGAAAAGTAGTTGTGGTTTGAACACATGGATGTTTCATGATGATATAAATTGCATGGATGTGATTTAAAGTCCTTAGGATTCCATATAGTGGTCACATTCCATATTTGAGTTGATCTTTGGGTGGTCTTGAGGCCCAAAGGTGAAGATAGGGTGTTGGAAACAATTGTTTTGTGAAGGATATGAGCCTTTTGGCCCATGTTATGAAATATTTGATTGGTCAAAGTAAAATTTTGAGACCATGGATGATGTTTATATGTTATATTACACATGTTTGGTGATTTTTAGAGCTTTAATAATCATATTTTTGGTGTTAGTGGATTTTCTCATCCTAGTGATGGGGTTTTGAGGTTTTTGGTGCAAGATGATGAGGGTTTTGGGCATGGCCGACCTATATGGGTCATATGTGAATGTTTTAATGATTAATTTTTGGATTTTTTATAAGTTTTATTGGTCAAAAAAGGAGGAAACTGACTTTTTTTTGAATTTGAATCAAGAAGAGGTATAAAAAGTGATGTTTTGGGTGTTATTTGAACTAGTTGAGTGTAGAGAAAAAAGTGTGACCTATGTGAGAGTTTTTACATAGTAGGTAAAAGGCATGTTTGAGATATGAGAGAGTGTGTGATAGGTTGATAATGTTTTTTAGTGTGTGTAAAGGTTTGAAGCAAAGAAGTGAAGAAAGTGAAAAGATAGAAAGATTTGAAGTTTGAGAAGCTAGGGTTTGAACAAGGGTTTGAAGGTGAGCGAGTTGAATCGAGTGATCTCAATCAGTTGTGGAGAAAAAAGACATCATATATATTCATTCAAAATGTGTTTTAGTGGGTGCTTGATCATCATTTGGGGGTTGTATCCTCCTTGTGGAGTTCACAAAAATAGGGTTGTGCTCCTTGTAGGGTTGGTGCTCTACTAAACTAGGGGTTAGTGCTCCTTGTGAAGTGGTGCTTCACTAAATACTTTTTATTTGAGTAATATAATATTTTTTTTAGTGTTTTTCTTCCCCTTGGTTTTCCCACTTATATCTTGTGTTATGGTATATGTATAGGGGTTTGTTTTCTCAGATTGGGGAGCAAGATTTCACATTGTGGATTGGTTCTCATGGTTTAAGCTTTGCATTTTGCGTTATTCAATTCACATGACAATATATCCATATACATATCATCCTCTTACCCTTACTGGATTCAAAATCCTCATTTAATGGAAGATTTAGGACACACTCATACACTTCTTTCTCATATCCCTCTCATGAGAATAGGCGACTTATTGATCCTTCATACATGATGGTTGTGGATGCCTCGATATCCCGACTAGCTCATTTTGATTTTTTTCTTAAATATATTTAGACAGCATGGTAGAGTTAGGATAGGATGTTAATAAATTCAATCCTTGATCCTCACATTTCACCTTTGATCATGATGATCTCTTCTTAATCTCAAAATTCACCTCCTTGACCAAGATGTCACATGAGTGGAAGCATTCTTATGATCTTTGGAGATCGTATTTCTCAATTTATCCTCATGGAGATAGGTTTCATCCTCATGATATAAGGATTTATCCATGAATGAAACTTAAAGGAATGTATGAGAATGAATTCCATGTTCTTGACCTCCACATTGCACTGAAACACTACAAATTCCACCTCCACGAAATGCAGATGTGAGTTCATTACCAAGCATTGATTAAGTGTTTAAAAACACTCTCATAAAATATGTGTTGTTTGTGAGCCTAAGATGATTTCCACCATCACTCATGGTGATGCTTCTCTTATCATGATTTTAATGACCATGCCTTTGATGATTTGAATCTCGATGAAGCTCTTGATGTTTGAGATCCTTTACTGAGATCTCATGATTTTCCGATGGCACCAATTGTCCTCATGATGAACATTCCCTTTATTATTTGAATCAATAAAAACTTACATACATGTTTTGATTTGTTATGTGTTATAAGGAATTGTATGTGTACATATAATCAAACAATTGTTTCTACCTTTAGGAGTTATGAGGTTTATAAAATATAGTTTTGACAAACGTAAAACTCCTAAAAATATCAATAACCATCATCAAAAGACCCCAAAACCCCCAAAAAAATTTATCGTAGAATTTAAACCCTAAAATATTTAGAATGAATACTAAAATTCTGAAAAATATGTATGTGGTAACCATATTAGAATATGAAAAACTATCTTCTAAACCACAACTTATATAGATGTGAGACTAGTTCCATAAGGTGCAGAGTGACCCTAATTCCTTATATTTACTAAAATAAATTTTAAGTATCCCAAATGCACATATACAAAATTTCACACAGGAACATGAATGTGTTATAATGCAAGTGAGTTTTGGATTAGTAAATCCGAGTGTAATGCTCTTATGTTATAACGTGAGCTTGATTTTCCCCATCTTGTTTTAATGTGCCCTTAGCCATACTGTGAGATAATTATGAAAAAATGACTAAAAAGTAGATGTTTGGCCGCTTTTTGGTCCCCGTCTCCATGCACATTCCCATGTTTCTTAGGATAATACATATTTTAACCCCATGAAAATTCATGGATTTTTCTTTTCTCTCAAGCCATACAATTATTCTCTCAAAAATATATACTTTAGCTATGCGTTTTCACAAAAAAATTACTTCAAGAATCACATTGTATGACTTTAAGGATTGCAACATGTAAGATGACCATTATGGAAACCCTTGAAGCTCTATCTCTACATTAAAAATATGTATCTAGTCATTTTTCTACTCAATTATCATAACAAAATAACTAATACTTATCCATGTGTCCAAGTTTCCTAGATATTTTAAAAAGTATTTAATGAAAAAAGCATTCATAATCTTATGTAAGTATTAGATGGATGAAATTTTACCTGATATTTCAATGTGTTCTACTTGATGTTCTTCCTAATGATTTTTAATATTGTTACACGTATACACTATTGGAATTTATATTTTTAACTTTGTAATGGTAGTGGTATTGCATTACGTCCTAGATTTCAAGGGTAATTTTGGCCTAATGATTGTAACCACAATTATAACATCCAATAATGGGTTTATTCATAACTCAAACTTGATTTAATATAAATAGAAATTAAATATGATTTTAGAGTAACTACTATAATGAATGATGTAAAAATTCTAATATATAGTGAAGACACAAGAAAACAAGCATATAAATGTGAAACCCTAAGTAAGAGAGGGAGATAGAGAGACTTAGCTGATTTTTGAGCAATATCGAAGTGATTTGGGCAATTGAACTGATGAAAAAAACTAAGAAGAGTGTCACGGAGGCTCGGTGAGGGTTTATAACTTTGAAAATTCTTAGGATAGAAGTTCTTGGGAGAGGACAGGGAGCGCTTGATGCTAGTGTCTCGAATCTAGGTGCATGTTTTCAAGTAGATGTTATAGATATGGATCTTTTAGGGCCATATGATGTTCATTGTCCTTTCCTAACCTTATCACTCTGGATTCACTTTCTGATTTGTGAATGTACCTATAACATGAAAGAGAAGTTCACTTGCACATACCCACAAACACATCAAAACTAAAAAGGAAAATGCAAAATGAGGATTGAGAATGACCTTGATGGTCACCCAAATAGTGAACTTATGATTGAGCGCTCTACTACATCTCATAATCCATGTAGTTCTATGTGAGATTATGTGTAATGATGCCTTATAATACTCTTGTGCAAGTTACGTGCAATGATAGCGGGATAGATCTATAATGTAGCAGATGTATAGTGTGTAAGATGAAATATAATAAATTTCCCCTCCTATGATGTGTAGGCAAATGCATGCAACCCTTATCCCTTGAATTAAGCACGATAGATGGATTCCTTGAAATGATTTTGTGCCTTTGGATACAAGATTAGGTGAAAATATGTAAAGATTAGTATTTGGACCTTTATTTTAAAAAAATAAGTTTGTATTTATATGATTCCCTTATTTGAATTTCATAATTGACAACTGATAGTTAGCCCAAAGTAGTAAAAAGTAATTAAGAAGTGAAAGGGGTCCAAAAGAATAAGAACAAGGTAAAGAGGGATAAGAGCACACGATGCTTAGTGTCCAAATGGGTGCTAGTTTACGAGGTCATAAAAATATAAAAAAATCAAATGCCAAAAGAGTGCAAGATGTATGAAGCTAATAAAAGTGTAGAAGGCAAAGTGAAAGGATAAAGGGGGTTGTCAATTATTTTTTTATTTCTTAGGAATCATGTAAATGCTAACATGATTTTAGGACCTATAAATGTACCCAAGTGCATATATTTTTGTCTACATTTACCCCAATTTATATTGTTGAGTGAATACTTGATAGCATAAAGTAGATAAAATATGTGTACCTTGTGATTTTGTAGAGAAGAGTGTTGCCGATAATGCGTTGAGTGGATAAAGAAGCATGGAGTGATCAAAATGTGACACATGAAGACTAGGAAAGCGAATTAGACCCTAGGGATGAAACATGTGAGATGTAGTGTGTTGTGTTTGTTGATGTGAGCTACTCCTTATTACGTATTAAAGACAGATCTGCAAAAGAAGAGTGAAAAAGTATTCAAAGTTTCATATATGAGAAATCAAAGTAACATGTGTAAAAGTAAGTAAAAGTGTGAAAGTATGTAAAAGGAAGGTGTGCACCTAATATGTAAGAGAGTATGAGATAGAAAATTTTCCTACTTTATTGGAGATGTTGAATTTATTGCGAATGGTGAGGTTTTTGGGTGATCTCATGCCAAGAGTGAGTTTTTTTGGAAATATCACGTTGAGAGCAAGTTTTTAGGTGATCTCACACCAAGTGTGAGTTTTTTGAGTGATATCACACCAAGAGAAGAGTGTTGAGGAGAGAGGTCTAGCTTTCTCTCCTTCCATAATGACTCCTAGAATAAGCACCACTATAGATGGTGCACATTAATTTGTTTCGATTTTTCTGATTGGTCCTTATTAGTCCCGATTGTTCCGATTGTAACTAAAATGTACTAATAAAATGAATTCTATAATTGGAGTAAAGTGCCTACTATTGTAGAATTGTTAAAAAAATACTAGAGATTGTGATGATCTAAAAAATTGACTATTTTTTCCCAAGGACATAAATGCTCATGAGGACACAAGCGTGTGGCATTATTGTCTACCACTAAGTGCTAGTGTCCTCTCTCTGTGTGAAGTCCAAGTCTAATTTTGGACCATTATGTGATTGTATTATTGTGTTGATTTTGTATTGTAATAATTTTTAATGTATCTCGGAGATGCTATAGGGGTAATTTTATCACCCAATAGATGCACCCCTTAATTTAAGGGCATGCAATGAATGTAGTAAAATTTAGTCCAAAGGAGAAGAACCTAATTTGATATGTATATTGGAGTGGACATACCTACGGGGTAGGGGATGCACATGGTAGAAAAAGACATGTGAAAAAGAGAGGATAGTAACATGTGTTAGTATAAAGGCTAGCATGCAATAAAAGACAATGTGACAAGCAACAACAAAGACAAGATAAACCACAAAAATTAGGTTTCATACGGAAAATTTCTCACAATGTCACAAGACAATTAGATCTGAAGCAGCCCAAAGAATACAATGATCACACAAGACATAGGTCATAGCCCTCAAACAATAACATACAATAGAAAATAATAAGAAGAAAAAACGTATAAGATAACTATGGTTATATATAGTCCTTGAAGGCAAATCCAACACATGAAGCACTCGTTAGCATGTTAAAAATATATGTAGTATGTCAAAGCTTGTATAGATCAACAAAAATGCTATTAAGAAGAAGTAGTAAAGGATGAAAAAATATAACATGTAGTGTGTGTGTAGACATAAAATCACGCACTTGGGTACATTTCTAGGTCCTAAAAGCATGTTATCATTTACATGATTCCTAAGCAAGAAAACTAGTGGTTAAAAACTATCTTTGGCCTCTTTTATTTGTCTCTTGTTTTATATTTGGTCTTACACACCCTACAACCCAGTTGAAATTTTACTTATTTATCTTTCATGGCTTCAGACACTAGCGCCCATCCAAGACAACATTTCCCAGTGCTTTTGTCCCTCTTAGGCACCTTTGTGACCCTTTTTTCACCTTACTCACTCATTTTAGGTCTCTTTTATCTTTAGGAACCTTTTTCACTTATGGGACGACATTCCAGTGAAATAAAAATTCCAACATGGGTATCATATAAATACAAACATATGTATTTGAAATCAAGGACCAAGCACTAAACATCACTATCATCACCTAATCTTGCATTCAAAAGGAAATAAATCACTAAAAAGGAATCCTTCTAGCATCCATTCAAGGGATAAGGGATGCATAAACTCTACATACACTTTGCATAGGAAGGAAATTCTATTTTATTCCATCCACACATTCTACTACATTGCTACATTCTAGCTACTGACTTGCTATCAAGTGAAACTTACACAAGGGAATCCTAGGGAATCATTCTTACACACACACACACACAAACTACATGGATTATGAGATGTAGTGCAACGTTCGATCGTAATTTCACTCTTGGGGTGACCTCCGAGGTCGGTTTGACTCTTGTTCTACATTTTATATTTTAGGTTTGATGCGGTTTGTGGGATTGTGTATGTGAAGTTAACTTTTACAAGTTATAGGTATCATTGGTGATCATAGTATGAACATAAGGTGATAAATAGAGAGAAACTATAAAACCCTAGTGACATAGGAGAAAGAAGTCGAGCCTCTACATGCGGTCACCAAACACAAGAGTAGTCACCAACACCCAGTGCCTCTTTCTTAGCAATGGGTGCCCCTATCCAACATATTCTCGGGTTCCATATCTCATAGTGACCGGTGATAACCCTATTTTGAGTCTATTCATTAGTCACACCTACCCAGATCACTTCTTGTTCATTCAAAAATCAACTAAGTACTCTATATCTCTTCCTTACTTAGGGTTTCATACTTTACATGCTATTTTGTTTGTGTCATACTATTTTTAGCATTTGTACATCATTTATCACATTAGTTACTTTGCAATTATATTTAATTCAAATTAAATTAAATCATTTGGTGAACCCCATTACTCAAACCCTACCTTTTGAGAATGCATCGCAATTTATCCCCTTCTTTTGAATTCATGGATCAATCTTCTTATCCCTCTTTTTCTCCCACCAAGGTTTCTAGCATGGCTACCACCATTGCTAATTTTATGCAAGTCCATACTCAACATCCTCCTCACTTCATCACTCCAATTCCTAATCCAACCATCAATGTAGTCACCACTTGCCACAAATTTCCTTCTACAGTTCCATCTATCTTTGGTCCACTTCCTATTATTCCTACGGTTCCTACCATAACCTCTAAGGGTTATGAAATCATTGAGCATATTAAGAATACACTAGATAAAATCTCTCTTTATGATCTCTTGCATAGTGCACCTAATTTTTGTCATACATTAGAGGCCACCCTTCATTCCATCCACAAATAAATAAATAATTCTCCTACTTGCCTTTACTCACCTTATTCAATCCCTTCAAAAATATACCACATGTTATATCTTTTACTTGATGAGGACATTCCTCACTATAGTGCTAACAATCCCTTCACACCTTTGCTTACTACCATTAATATTGGATCCATCTGTATTAAATGTTTACTCATTAATAATATATCTACTATAAATCTATGCGCTCCATCCTTCCTTAGGAAAATGGACATTTTGAGATCTAATTAATAAATCATCTCAAATAATTCATGGATATGATTCCACTACTTGCACATGCATGGGCACTATCACCTTACCTTTACAAGTTGAGCCTTAAATTTTTCATATGGTATTCTTCATTATCGAAGCCTCATTCTAGTTCAATTTCTTACTTGGTAGACCATGGATTCATGCAATGCATGTTTTTCCCTCCACAGTTCATAGATGTGTTAAATTACTACATGATGGCTATGAACATACCATTACTACTGACCTTGACCCCTTCAAATTTTTCCATATAGACCTTGTCACCACCATGCCCATTCCTCCATCACAACCTATTCCATATCACAATATTAGTACATACAATGTTGGTCAATCTAGCACTCCTACTCCCTCTATTACCTCTACATGCATTTCATCCATTCCTACTCATAATAATGATATCCTATCACCCACCACATACACCTTTATGGATACTACTTCTCCATATATCATGGCTCCTCTCAATTCTACATATGGCTCCATCCCTACCAATATCCTTGATAATGCTATATAACAGAATAATGCCAACACTAATCATTCCAATGACAACGCGATGTCGTAGATCTTAACAATGACACATTGCAAAATATTAACTTTACTCCTATTGAAATAGATGAATCCTACTTCCAAGATACTTTTGTTGCTATTGGCCTTGGTGAATATCAATTCAAGAAACCTCCTCCTTCCACTAATGCCATGATACCTTTTTAAGGGATTGTACATACATCATACATTCTACCACCTACTACATCTCCCCAAAATCATTACGTGCCGCTCCCCGATCCCTTCACATGCACTCTCTTTATCCGTAACTCTTATTGGAATCATATTCCATTTGATATTACTTTCTTTGAGAATGTTTTCATGCATGATGGATTAGCATGCCTAGGATTCAAACTTTCTGATCTCCTCACCTATATCATGGATGTATATTTTTATTGCTACCTATGGCCTCCACGTCTTCCATTTATCAGTCTTCCTTGCACATACTCCTTGTTCCTCTCCACTCACACTTGGAAAATATTGGCTTGATTACATTGGTGGCACATTTGATACCAATAATAACGATATCAAATTTCCCATGCCTTTTAGCTGCATCTCTATTTGATGACTCATTATTGGGCTATACTAAAAGTTTCACTCATTGGTATGCACCTGATTTTACTCAACCTCCATTTACTGATGAAGAATATGCTATGGGCATGTATAATTTATGTTGGATAGGCTCTTTATATGATCAACCCCACATTATTTCCTACTAATTCTCTAATATAGATCTTATCGATTCTGACCTTGATAGTGATGGTATTCTAGATGAGTTTACTTGATCTTTATTTATATCATACACTCAGGGGCATCACGCTTTCTCCCCTAGTCCTTCCATTCATATAACTTGTCTTTAGTATCTACTATCACACTTAATGCTCTGTGCTTCATGTCTCATCATTATACACACTTTCAAACACACATTGTATTGTCATTACCCGATACATGCTTTGCATGCTACTGATGATGCTTGACATTCTACCTTTTACCAATCTCACCGAGGCTCCTTGAGGAGTCTACCTTTATTAATTTACACATTACATGTTATATTGTTTCATAATTTATTAATTATTGTTACTAACACTTCACTTTTTTTTTTTGCTATATAAAAGCTCATGACATACTATTTATCTTTTTAACATGCTTTAGCGGTGCTTCATGTGTAGAATTTTCTTTGCAAGACTATATGCCACCATGGTTATCTGATACACTTTGTTTGACATTGTTTTCCATTGTATGCTATTGTTTGTGGGATATGCCCTATGTATTGTTTGATCACTTTGTTTACTTTCTTATAACCTCTTAGGCCACGATTGTCTTGTGACATTGTGAGTGTTGTCCCATGTTTGAAACATTCTTTTTGTGGTCCATCTTGATATCATACTTGTTTGATACAATGTCTTCTCTTGCATGGTCGATTTTACTACTAACACATGTTACTAGTTACTTTGTTTTCATGTGCCTTGGTTTCTACCATAAACCTCCCCTACCCCTTGTAGGTATATAGTTCGAGATCAACATCGAGGTCCTCTCCTTTAGGCCATATTCTCCTACCATCATCACATGTAACCCAAATGATGGGGGTATACATTAGGTGAATAAATCAACCCTATAGTAGCTCGAGCTACACTTTAGACTTAGCACAACATAGATCAATATAGAAAAAGAATACCGATACCTTCAAAAAAACCCCAAAATTTGACTTGGTCCACACACTTTGTCTGAGACACCGGCGCGCTAGACTCAAATAGTAGCACTTGGGCACTTGAGTTCTCTTATGGTGCTAATGTTTTAGGGGAAAAATAGTTATCTTATTAGATCAGATGTAACATACCTATTTGATGATTACAAAAGCGGGGAAATATATATTTTTGATTATCTCAATGTTCATTATTCCAAATTCAACATTTAGAACCACATTTAATCTGCTAATCAATCCTATAATAGTAACCATATGCAGCTATTATGAGTTGGTGTAAAACTAATCTCTCATATTTCATTTAATTGTATTCTCTATATCTTGGTGGTTCCTTCTTCATTTAAGGTTTCATCAAGTGCAAATGGTCAATGGATTATCTAGATATTTTTATGAATACCCATCCTATATCGAGAACCTTTAATCCAGGGAATTTAAGACAATGCAACCAACAAATTTTTATACTTTGGTCAAAGTTTTAGATATGTTTTCCATGCCTATATTCTAAGACGACATACTCGTCATGAAGGAATATGTATTTCACCGCACTTGAAATTGTTATCTTGATTAGAATTTCTTGACTTATGTCAATCCTTCCAATTTCCATGTTAGATACCAAGCCAATAAGACCCTAGATGCATTTGTGTTAGCATGATGAAGACTTAACACATGCAGTTCCATTACTAACACATCATTCTACAGAGCATACCAGATCTATATCTAAGGGAGAACAAAATTAAGTATTAACCATGATGAGATCAAGAACATACTAGATTCAGATACACACAGAACTAACACTTAGATTCAGCCAATATCCTCCATTATATTAAATGCAATAAGTATACAAAGCTTCATTACAATAATAATAGTATGCGTGTAACAAATTTAGCAACATAATCTCCTATGTATGCATATATCTATATCTATCTCTCTCTATATATACTACATTTTACTACATACTTATAAGGGTGGGGACTTTCCCTTCACCACTTATCTAATCCCAAAATAGGTCACATGCTATTATTAGCCACGCACCATTACAAAAATAGCCACACATGCAAGTGTGCTAACAATAGACTACTTGTTAGTTAACTGACAGTAGTAGATCTATTTCCGGCTGTGTCCATGCAAAGCACTTCATAGCTAATCCTCCAAAAATAGCCAATGCATGTGATGCACAAGTCTCCAATCGGTTTGAGTGCTCTGCATGCTATCTCCAAAAATAGATCCTTGTCATGAAAATGGCTAAGTCCCAAACCTTGTTTTTGTGTTCTTCACACGTGTGCGAGCCTTTCCGATACATCCACACCTTTGAATGCACTCTGCTCTCCCACATGAACCTTCTTATTTTTTCTTTACTAAGTGCTAGGTCTTGATGATCAACATTACCCCACACTAGTTGTATTTCCACCCCGGAAATGGTTGTCTCCAAAAATGAATCAAAGAATAGAAGAATAGAAAGAATTTGGATGAATGAAAGAATGTTTTTAACTACAGTTTCTTCTTCTGCAACCTAAAAATTAATTCAGGATATTCCTCCTTTATCTCGGCCTCCAAGGTCTACCACTCAATGAGTGCTTCCTCTACTTTTTTCTGGAATGTCCACAACAATGGACTCCAGTTCATCCTTTTCGCAATCTCTCCTTTCTCATTCTAAGACCAACACAATGTTGGACATTGCAGTCATCCTTCCCTCTAGCAAATCCATCTTCTACATGCAATGAGTTTCCCAAGCTCCTCTAGCCATCCTTGTGTGGTTCTTGGGCTGTTTCCAGGGCCTCACGCTTCTGTTTAACCATTGCTAATCTTTCTACGTGGCCCAATGTGTCATCCTTCATCACTTTCTAGACCTCATTGTTCTCCTCCAGGGTTTTTATTTTGATGAGCACCTCTGGAGCTATACAGATGTTCAAGGCTTGGTCTTCCTTCTTTAGTTCTTCCCATGCATAGCACTTGCAGCAATCCTTCATATGATGCAATCTTTCACATCACTAAAGCCTTTTCTCACTCTACATCTTGTGTTGGATCCTTTGGCATTGGCATGCGCAGAGGTTCATCTTCAAGCACTAAGTCCACCAATGTACTTACATAGTGTATTTCTGAAGGAAACATCTTTGGTACCTTTGGCTCTAAGTGTGGCCTAGCCTTCATGACATTATCACCAATTTCCTCTACGATGCTGATAAATACAAAGTTCTTCTTCTGTGCTAAGTCTCTTTCCTACGTTAGGCATGCTATCTCCTCATCCTTAGTTTTGATCTCTTCCCTTAGCACCCTAATTGTGGCAGCTTTGTCCATATTCCACCTTGCCACCTCTGTTGAGACTTTTACCAATGCATTGCTCACTTGTTCATCTAACATAACAATAGGCTTTACTATTATGTGTCTAGCCTAAGGTGTCTTTTTCAACCTCCTCGACATGCATGACTCCTCACACACATCAAAATCTGGTTCATCCATGTGTGTGTGCATCGACCATGATAATTGCTTCCTTGTGCACATTGTTGCCATATCTTCATCCATTAATTCCCAGCCATATAACTCCTTTTGTGTCATTGTGCTCTGGAAATGGGCATGGAAAAATTTTACTGTGTCCTCAGCATAACCCATGGCTGGTGGAATGTGCTCCCCACTTGTTCTTCTTGACCTAGGCTTGCTTAGGAACTTGAGCTTCTAGATTTGGGACTTGTGTTTCCATGTCTGAGAGTAGTCTCGGTAGTTGTCTCATCTGTTCCCTTTTTCTTCCTCTTCTCCTTCCTTCATTTCTTCATCTTGTTGTCCTTCTACATTCTCTGGAGGTGTAGGAGAATTAGGTGCACTTTTCCTCTAACTCTTCCACTTCCTCATTCAATTTTAGTTTCCTTCTCCTTTTCTCGGTTGTCTCCTTCTGTGGAGAGAGTCGGGGTGATCTGTGCACTATTTGTGGAGTAGCACCTTGGGTCCTTGTTCTCCTAAACACTCTCTTAAATCGGTGCTCTCCTTGGACTACATCCAAGTCCTCATCATCCCCCTCTTGTGGCTGAGGTGGTGTAGTTGCGTGCACTCAGCTTCATCCTTATTTATAGGATGTCTTCTACCTCTATGTTCCAAACCACCACTATCCTCATGCTCATCCTCCTCATCCTCTACTTTGATTGTCTCTGTGGGCTTAGGCACTGGAATGTTCTCCATGGTATGCTTACCCTTCGGGTGGTTTGGAGTGCAAACTCATCTTCCACATACTTGTTGTTTTCCAGCTTGGGCTTTAGTTGGAGGTACACAAGTGCTGCTCCAACATCTCCAACAACCAAACTTACTAGCTTTATGCTCAACACATCTGAGATGAGCCTTTCAATATATGCATTACGTCCTGGATATACATACTTTTTCCTCAGTGTGTGGTAGTCACAGTCTACCTTGTCTACATTGAATGTTAGTTGCACGCATCTGAGAACCTATGAACCGATGCCTAAAAATACCTTGTTGTGAAGGCATATGGTAGTTTTCACCATGGGCTCCAAGCCCCATCCTTCATCACAAATCACGTGATGCAAAAATGTTGGTATACGGAAAAAAATAAACTTGCCTTACCCACCACTGATGGTAAATCCTTTGGTATGCGCCACTCTTCTTCAAATGCCACATGAGCCTATCATACCACTTCTCATCCCTCTTGCTTGACTTGTTTGGTCATCGATCCTTCACACAAGTACTTTTTGAATCATTCTGACAGGTGACTTGTTCTCCATAGGATACTCCCAGACCTTCTCTTTTGGTCCATCAGCACCCCGATCTCCATGAATACCAGAGACAACAAAACAACCCCAAAACTGATCTTTCCTCTTGAACACTTCTTCGATGATAGTTTCTACAATGTAACCTAAAATGTTATAGATCACTCCTTCAGACATCCTTTTAGCAATGTGCAGCCACATGGTGTTCACTTGTGACCACCTCTCTTGGTCATTTAACTTTTTCACAAGGTGCGCGGCTGCCTGCACAACTGGGTACTTTTTCAGCTTGTCTATGTCCATGCCACACGTGACCCTTTGTGTACCCCAGCTCCTTCCTAGTCTCCAGAATTGTGGCCTTGTCTGTTAAGTCCTCCTTGAGGTCTTCACCTGTAGCCTTCAACCCTATCACTGTGGAGATCAACGTGGGCTGAAATCCTTACTCTACATCCTCTGAAAGTAGAAGAAGTCTTCATGTACTCTTCTCATGAGCCATTGGTACAAGGGCTCATATTTTCTAAAGTAGGGGAGCTCATATAACTGATATACTCCAATCTTCTTCAATAACTTCTCCCCAACATCATCATAGACTGGCATGTCCTCCTCATGTGCTTATTTGTCTTCGTGTTCAATAAGTGCATCCAGCTCCTTCTTTTTTTATGGTATGATGGTTGTACTCACTTATCTTGCTTCTCCAATGTGGGAATCCCACTCCTGGCCTACTATAACCCCCTCTGGATATTGCATCTCTAAAAAATTTCTCTCGGGGTCATTTCTTCTTCCTCCATGACCACCTTCTTCTTTCCCTTAACTCCTTGCTTTAAACTACCTTCTTTGGTGCCATTTCTACCCTCTGAATCCTCTTGAAAATACTCATCTTTTGACTTCTTGCAATGTGTAAACTCAAACCCTAGCTCAAATCTCCATGCCCTAGTGGAAATCATGTGCCCTAGCTTGGTTGTAATGCATCTTCTTCACTCAAACCCTCCTCCTGTGGGAACACAAGCTTCTCCTTCACACAAACCTCCTTTCCACATCTTGGTTTCACACTCTTCACACCTCAACATGATTTCTCGGCTCTTCACACTTGGCTCTTGTCAAATTCTCTTAATCACAATGGTAAGAATGAACTCACATCCCATCCTTATATAGATTTTCAAAATTTTTGATGCATTTATTGCTCCTTCACCTACCCAATGTCCTCTCATTTATTGACCAACTTTTTCTTTCCATGCATGTACATCTTCACACCCCCAGCTATAACCTTCTAGCACCTTCCTACCCTTTGGTCACAGACTTCTCTTCAATGCTGCTTCCTTGCACCCGAGTACCTTGTCATTGCACCTTCCACTGGTAGTTGTTATGGCCTCCACTTACCTCACGTTATATTGTCCCTTCATCCATCTCCATCTTTGGTCACTTTTTAGAAGCAATCCTTTGACTTGAATAGCACCCATAGCATTTATTCCTTTCATCATTTAATTCCAAATAGTCTTGTACCTGGATACCAACAATCCACCCCACACTAAAAGTATGTGTAGTCCTCTGCATAAAAAATTCTTCAAATAGTAATTAGCTTCTGCGTAAACAATGCTTATTACACAACACACCAACTAAATTGACAAAGCATAACAAAAAAGAAGGAAACACATTAAGGGAATGCATAATTGAAAACCTAATCTAAATGGAAATACTACCTTATTACAAACACCAAGAAGACTTATTTATAGTAGGGCTTTAGCCTACTCCCATTGAAGTAACCGGTAGCCATGTTCCATCAAGTGCTTCTAACTGGAAAGCACATTGTTTTTCAAGGATGTAAGTGATAACATATGGCCCCAACCAATGTACCTTAAGTTTTCCTAGATGGCACAAGAACTTAGAGTCATAGAGAAGCACCATTTGTCCAATCTCAAACTTCTTGTCCCTTATGTTTCTGTCATGCCATGCTTTCTTCTGGCCTTTTCTTGCTTTTGACTCCAACGTGTGCTATGGCTCATCACTCATCCAACTTAATTATCTTTTCAATCCATTCTTCTAAATCTTTCTCATCATCACTAGACCTCCAACATGTGCATGTAATATACAAAAGAAGGTAACATAAATTCCATAGGAAGAATGAACTTCTTGTGCCAAAACACTAACTAAAATGGTGTGGCTTTGTTCAACCTTTTATATGTTGTTCGATATATGCCCAAAGTACTACAGATACTTTATCATCCCAATCCTTTCTTCCAACATCACATATTTTTGTCAATGTCTGGCTCAAAATTTTGTTGAAAGCCTCAGCAGTTCCATTTTCCTGGATGATAGGGTGTAGTCTTATGGTGTGCAATCATGAACTCATCCAATAAATTTTGATTGTCTCATTAAGAAAATGTGTGCCCTATCACTGGTCAAACTTAAAGGACATCCATACCTTGTAATAATATTTTCCCATAGAAATCTTGGTTGTTGTAGCCATTTGTATATCCTTTGTAGGTGTTGCTTCTACCCACCTTGTCAGATAGTCTATGTAAGTTATGATGTAGCGTGATCCAGTTCTACGTGCGTAGCTGGTGAAATAGGACCCACAAAATCTATAGCCCATTTCTCAAATGGCTCTGCGCTAGTAATAGGTCTCAGAGGCATTTCATCTCATTGACCTAGTTTTCCAAGATGTTGACAATGATCACATGCCTTACAAAATTCCTTACAATCTTTATATAGGGTCTCCCACCATAATCCAATGAGTAGAATCTTGCACGTGCAGTGGCATCACCGACATAGTGGCCACCTGCAATACCACCATGAGCCTCTTCCATAATATCCATGTGCTCATGTTCCAATACACAATGGTGCAATACCTCATCTGGCCCAATTTGTACAAGTCACCACTGATTAACATATAAGGTGCGGCACGTATATATAGCAAGTTGTTTCTTCTCCAGGATTTCATTCCTTCTGGTGTCATCCTTTTCATAGAAGAAAGACAACAATGTCCTCTAGTTCTGATGGCACTCATTGTAACCTATATAATTGTGCATCGGCATGGTATCCTCAATTTCATGTGCTTCTTCTCTTGATTGTATTCTTGATAGATGGTCTGGTCCAAAATTACTTTTTCCTAGTTTTACCACAACTGTGAAATCAAATTCTTGAAATAAGAGCACCCATCGACATATGTGCCCCTTGTAAAATAGGTTTATTTACCAAATACTTCAATGCCATGTGATCTTTATAAAAATATGAAATGGTGTAGCTAGTAGGTACTGGTGGAATTTATGTAGCATGCATATATCATTGACAAAGCTTCACACTCTGTAGTTGTGTAATTTAATTTTCTGCAGGAGTCAGCTTTCTACTAGCAAAATAGATAGGATGATCTACAATACCTTCTCCAGGTTGAGCCAACACCACACCAATGGCCATGCCAGAGGCATCAACATGTACATGAAATGGTTTGTCCCATGAAGGAAAATGTAGAATAGGCACGGTAGTAAGTTTCTCCTTCAATGTCTCGAATGCGCACTTTGTTGTTGTTCTCCCCAGTAGAATGTACCTTTCCCTTTCAGTAACTCTTCTAATGGTGTGGAAAATTTGGCATATCCTTTGATAAAATTTCTGTAATATCCTGTATGACCCAAAAATCCATGCACCTCACTTTGACTGGTAGGCTCCCTTAGGCCTATAATGACTTGCAACCTTTGTTGGATCAACCAACAAACCCTCCTTGCAGATTATGTGTCCTAAAAGTATCCCAAATGGTGTAGAAAATATGCACTTCTTGATGTTCAAAGAGATACTCAATTATCTACACCATTCAAACATTAAGCATGAGATTGTCACAGTGATCCTTAACTAATCCATACACCATCCAATCATCTAAATATACCTGTAAGAAGTTGTGAATAAATTCCTTGAATGCTTGGACAACTATGCATGAAAAATACAACAGGCACATTTTTCAGACCAAAAGGCATTACAATATAGGTGAAAAGCTACCCCATTCAGTAGTAAATGTAGTCTTTTCTTGATCCTCTGGGCAATCCAAACCTGATGATACCCAGAGAACCCATCTGTAAATGAATAGATTTCACACCCTACAACTCCTTCTAGTATTTCCTCAGTGAATGGCATAGGAAATGGATCAGTTACACATGCAACATTCAGCTCCCTATAGTCCACACATATCCTAATCCATCCATCCTTCTTGATACTGATCACCATTGGACTAACCCATTCTGACTCATCAAGGGGCTTGATAATCCCAGACTTCAACATTTTATCAATCTCTTCTTTGACCTTTTCACACAAGTTGGGGTTCATCTGTAAGGTCTCTTTCTAACTAGGTGCACACCCTCTTTAAGCTTTATCTTCATCTCCCCTAATGATTCATGCATGCCTTTAAGTTCATGGTACCCCTAGGAAATAAGTCCTGGTAATCCCTTAGTAACTCTATGATTTTTTCCACTTCAGAGTCTAACCAATAGTCTCCAATTATGGCTTCCTTAGGCTCAATATCTATTCCAATATTCACCCACTTTGTCTTCATAGGTTCATGATAGGCACGTGTGGTCTTATCCACACTATCCAATACCTCACCTCCTCCTGTTGAATGGTTTACATCTAGATTATCTACTTCTTCATCATCCACTAAGTAGACCATTTTTCCTTTCTCTTTCTCAAGGCAAAGCACATTGAAGTAATGTTGCATCGGCCTCTGGTTCTTCACCAAGATGCACTCCTGAGTCTTCTTTATCTAATAACTCCTGAAGGAGTTCTTCAGCCTTGGCACTATCTCCCATAGTTAAGCACTTTATAACTTTCAATGCTTCTTCCACTGAGGGCTTTGTAGAGAAGAAGTCAAATGTCTGGGCCATTCCTATAATTAAATTACCAATTTCTAGTTTCTCTATGGAGTTCTGCATACACATACCAAGCACACACACAACCTTGTAAAGTGGAATAAAACTTGTGCACCCATAGCGAAGGTGGTAAAGCTTCCTGCCCTTCTGTCTAGAGTCTCTCACACTTCTAACGTGGTGTTGAATAGGATGATTACCATGATAAATACTTATTTGAGTAGGTGCATTTCTCCTAAAGAACCTAGTAGTAAGAGCAATCCTAATTTCATTCCATCCAACAAGATTATCCCTGTGGACCACCCACCAGCGTGTTTTGTCCCCCACGTAGTGTATATGCTAGCATATTTCTTCTTTCTAGTGGGTCTATCCACTTTTCTTCCATGGCGCATGCAGGAATACCATGGGATCCCCTTCTCCTGTGTAACAAGGTACCAAGTTGTTACCTATCCTCTGACATAACACAGTTTTGTGCCTCGAGGAAATGCTTTTTACTTCACACCCTACCAACTCATAAGTGTTGTGAGCCCAATTATCACAAGAAACACTTGTAGTATCACTAATAGACTATGCATCCTCCCACTGAATTAGTCCTTCTTTGGTTGGTTCAATCATCTCTTGGATCTCGGATGGCATGTACATAAATCCTATTCAGATCTTCTTCACTTAAGGGCTCAACATAGGGCACATATTTTCCATCTGTTAAAGGGATAATAACTCTTTCCTCTTTGTTTTCAAAACTGATATAGCCCTTGTTGAACCAAGATCAACATTATTTGCATAGCACCAAGGATGCCCCAATAGAGTTGGGAAGCTATCTGACTCTACCAGTGCTAAAACTTCAAAGTCTCCAGTGAACTTGGCTCCTTGTATGGTAATGGATGCATCTTTCAAAACTCCGATGGGAGTGGCCTTAGTCCGATTAGCCATGAATAATACATTAGAGGATGGCTGCAATGGGGGTCTTCCCATTTGTACCCATGCATCCAAGGTAAGAACATTGACTTCCACACCTTGTATCAATCAGTATATTACTCAATAGCCACCCATCCACAACAACATTCAGAGTGATTTCCTTGTCATAATCTAGGCTATGAGGGGGAAGATTCACATGTAGGATCTTCATCTAGTCTCAATACTTGCACATGGAGTGTTTCCTTTTAACCAACCCCTAATAATGGAATGATATTTTCTGGCACAACATTTTACACACTTCCCTTAAGTCATCTATATCAGTTTGGACCATCTCTGATGCTTTCTTTTTCTCTATCTTCTTCTGATTTCTCTTTTAAGTATTGTATCTCACCCTAAAGATTCCTTAGAACTTCCATGGTTTCTGATAAACCTCCTTTTGATAGGTAGGATCTGGGTACCATGCATGAAGAACTTCTTCTTTAGTGATGGTAGGTTTTTTACTGCAATGCTTCTCTGGCAGCGTGTGCCACCTCAGCGCAGGGTCATGATCTTCACTTGTAGTGCCTCTTGATTCTACCTCCAACTTAGGCATCCATTGATTTTCAACAGCGCGTTGTATCCTAACCATCCCTGCACCTTTGTTTTCTTGTTTATGTTGCTTACTCAGATGCTCATATAAGTCTGGGCACTCCTCATAGCTATGGTTCTTTCCATAGAAAAAGAACATGTAATATTCTGAGGACATTCACACCTATAGTGGTCAGGAGATCCACATGTATAACATGTTCCATGAGGGAACTCACTTCTTCCACCACCATGGCCTCATCCTCCAATCCACCATGGTATCCTCGACCTCTACCATGACCTCCTTCAAAATGCCCTTCATTCCAATCATAGCACACTTGATTGTGATCCCGGTCCTGATGCTCATTCTTTCCCTTAGAGTTATCTAAAACTCTGTCTATCATACACCAATATCTATAGCATCATGGATCTATCCAATCAGCCAGCAGTCTTTCATGTCATGAGTCATGGACCTACAGATTTTACAGTAGCTTGAAACATTCTTCCTTATCACATGTTGTAATAATGGGCAGCAACTAGCATCATGGTTTAAATGGCATATTTCACAATCCATCAACAATGAGCATATACTATTTTGTGAGGAAAACTATCCTTTGTGTGACCTTCTACTTCACAATCTGTGCACCAAATCCTGTGCATCTCATGTGCTTGAATTTGCTTGATAGTTTCTCCAACTATTTTTCCATAGCTGTTATTTGTGCTTCTAAAAATGGGCTCACCCCAATATCTATGCTTCCAACTACCTCAGCATGCGTAAGGCTGCTTCAAGTGCTTCACGTGGATCAATGTATGTCTTATGTGATAATGCCCTCCTAAAAGGGGTAATCAAGCCCCCAACGAACCATTGTGCATGTTGGCTTGCATGTATGTCATAAGAAAGCTTTGATAACAATGTTTTAAACCATGCATCATACTCTCTAACACTTTCAGTAGTGCCTTGCTTAATATCCTTGAGCGCACTTATACTCTTCTACTCAAACTCAGGATATGAAACTCTTTAAGGAATGCATCCTTTAAAGTTGTATAATCTACATGCAAGTCTGATCAGGGTCAAAATTTTTGTACCAGTTGTGTGTGCACCCTTGTAATGTAGTAGAAAATTGGCTTTCCCTATGCTCAGAAGCCATGATTCCTTTTGCATGCCACAATATTTCACACATATGCACATGTTCAACAACATCTTCTATGCCCCTATACTCTGGAAGATGAAGAGACATTTCCATGTAAATATTCTGGGGTTGGTGTGGACCTTGCCCACCTGATCCAGAACCTCCTGTGTTTCCCCTACCTCCAGAACCTCCAGATCCACCTAAACCAGAGCTACCTATGCCTCTTGATCCCAAACTATAGCTGGGGTCAGACCAAAGATGTACTTCCTATGTCCCAATAGTAGAACTAAATTGTACCCCATAATAGTCTGCATGAAGCATTACTACTCCCAGAAGTTAATCCAAAAATTGGCGCTTGTATTCTATGTTGATGATGCACCCAAAAAGGTACTCCCATATAACAAATCATTTTTTTTTTGCCATATTATGCCTCTTATAATACTCACTCCTACTCTTCCACTGCTGGAATTAGAGTGTTGACTACTTGTTGTACTAAATGCTGGAAAACCAAATGCACAAGGGCAAGGTTTCCAGGTGGATTCAGATGCGCACCCACCGTGGCCCAGGTAGTCTCTCTTGGCGTGCACACTTCTACATGAGGCCGAGGAGGGTTCCCTATCATGTTTTCCCAAATGGGGAGTTCTTGAGGCTCTGGGTTCCACATCTTCTACGTGAACTTCAAATCCTTCACGAGCCATATCTCTCCAACGCCATACCATTTTTTCTACAACCTCCCGTTGCTTCTCTATCTCCCTCTCACTGTGCCTCATTATACTTAAGCCACCTTTCCTCTCTCTTCCTTTCTTCCACTAGGTCTTCCATCCTTCACCAAACCTGCTCCTGCCCCCACACATGGTGAGGTTTAGTTAGCCATCGGTTTACTCTCCAAATTCAAAGTTACCATCAGGATCTTGATTGCCAGTGGAATTCCTTGTAGGTAAGCTCCCCTTGGATATCGTAAAAACTAGAATTCAGCTACCTCTGGACATGAATAAGTGGAAATTGAGTACTCCAAGATATAACTATTTCAAAACACCATGGAACCACGTATCCACAACTCGAGTCCAAATCAGATCAACATCATAAAGGGCTTGAATTCTTCCTTGTGTCCAGAAAAGTGCGCGATACCTCCAATTCCACTTAGATGCATAAGCAATCAACCACTCATATAATTCTACTGGAAAAATAGTGAAAAATCTCTCATATAAACTATCATACATATTTTGTTCCACCCATACATGTGTTTAAACTCAGATCCAGTGTTGAACCATTGTGCGTATTCTTCTTCCAGATCATGTATCCATTCTTCAACACTTGCTAAGGTCAACGTATGTCTTCATCATGAACCATCCTAAAAACAACTGAAAAAGAGGTCCTGAAAAATAACCAATGATGCAGCCTAGAATTCAGTAATACAAGCCCAATAAGACCCTAGATGCATGGCACATCACTCAGCCTAGACTAAGAGCTCACCCAAAGTGCACAAAGGTACCAGGTCCCTCTTTAGGGTTGTTGTTGCATAGGATGTTAGCATGATGAAGACTTAACACATGTAGTTCCATTACTAACACATCATTCTATAGAGCATACCAGATCTATATCTAGGGAGAACAAAATTAAGTATTAACCATGATGAGATCAAGAACATACTAGATTCAGATACACACAGAAACTAACACTTAGATTTAGCCAATATCCTCCATTATATTAAATGCAATAAGTATACAAAAGCTTCATTACAATAACAATAGTATACGTATGCGTAATAGATTTAGCAACATAATCTCCTATGTATGCATATCATCTATATCTATATATCTCTATATCTCTACTACACAGTTTACTACATACTTATAAGGGTGGGGACTTTCCCTTCACCACTTATCTAATCCCAAAATAGGTCGCATGCTATTACTTAGCCACACGCCATTACAAAAATAGCCACACATGCAAGTGTGCTAACAATAGACTACTTGTTAGTTAACTAACAATAGTAGATCTATTTCTATTTGTGTGTCCATGCAAAGTGCTTCCAATCAGTAGTAGCTAATCCTCCAAAAATAGCCAATGATACAAGTATTGGCTTATAAAGTTGTAATTAAGAACAATCATTTATAACTTAATTCCCACAACAATATAACTTGTTTATTAACACTTATTCTTTACTATCTTATTCAAAATGAGTTCGGTATTCATAATTCATATGAGCCAATAATCATCTTATATTTTATTTATTTAGAATCAAACTATTCATATAAGTCAATCACAAAAGACAATGCTTTATATCTATCCCTTTTTCCCACAATATCAAAGATCAACAATATTATTCATTACTTCATAAAAATGGTATGAAGTTGAAAATAGAAATAGATAGGAGAACTGGCCTTCTCCCAAGGTGCATCTCAAGTGTGCAAGGTCACATAACTTGGTTCTTCCAGACCTTAGATGTGGGTGCACGTTTGAATGACCAATAGTTTCTCGGCATGCTCGATGGGACGAGAAGTGAAAGCTTAAATTTAATCATTTCTAAGTTTGGTTTCTAAATTAGCAATTTCCAACATTTAGAGAATCATTTCAAACACTCGGATCTCCCGCTTGAAGATCAAGAGATCCTTTTATGTGAAAAGTACACATGAGACATAATGCTATAGCTTGAAGGATATTTTGAATATCTCCATATTTCACCAAGAAGCACACACAAAAAAACTTCCATGTGCATATCTCCATCTTCAGGCCACGTGCACACTATACTCCTCCTCAAATAGAAAAGTGCACCCTACCATGGTGCTTCAACCTCCTCCTCCTCTAAGGAACTTCTCTAGCTTGACCGGTGGATTCTTGCTCAATCTCAATATTTAGCATGATATGCCAACAATCGCACTCAAGAGTATTCCATAATTCACAGGATAAAATCAAGTCACCCCTGTTGAGCATAGTTAAGACATGGAAAATGTGTACTCTATTTACTCGATCACACATGATGATGTAGTCATTAGGATACTTAGCCTCATTCAAGGAAAATTACTCCAAAGGTACCAGTGGCTTGAGACTCATCATTGATTGCTATCCGGGATGATCTCGAACAACTATATGCAACAACTTTCAAGACATGTTAGATCATCTATCACTAGTGGCGTAGCTGACTTCAACCAAAGCACGCACCTAATGAGTAGATAAATGACTTCAACATAATATTCTAGAAGACATGGGACAAAATCCCACAAGTGGTAAGGCCTACAACCCAACATGATTTCCTATATTATCTAAGGGATTTGAACAATGATATTTTAGTCATGATTCAATCCATGGGAGGTAGAACTTTACCTTGCATACAAAATTTCCATAAGGGAAGAAAATAGTCTCATACAAGTAGGAAAGTTACCTCGGAGGCCTCGTACACCCCTTATTCCAAGAGATGTCTCCAATGCCCCAACCTTCTATTGCTTATGGTTCTAGTACAGAGTGAAACTAGTTGCATCAATGTCCTACTCTCCCTCACATCAAAAGAAGATGAAGAATTGAAGACCCTAATTAGAAACTTGTCCAATAAGGTCATTTCCTTAGAAAAAATATGCAGCACAAGCCTACAAAGGTAGTTCTAATCAGGCACAAAGCTAAAGAAATCAACCATGGCGAATCAATATGGGAATCTAAATAATGAGATATAAACCAATAAAATGATAGATGACATGCTAATGCGCACTTTCCTTTGCAATTTATTCCTCCTACACAACCCCTTCAAGTGTCCAAGCACAAGTCAAGAATTTTCCCCATTCAAAACAACATGGCACATGAGTATGAATGGTGTTTTCCTTGTAATATGCCTCATAGTCAATATCACTATGCTAATGCTATGTGTGTGCAAGCTTATATGATCCAGAATGCTTCTAACTATGAGCCTTCCATGACCACAAGTGAGCCTAAAACTAAGAAAATACAGAGGCTCCTCCTTGAAACTAACTTAATATTCTTTGGTGCTAAGGAATTTTGTGCAATCAACCAAGTTGTAGATAATGCACGTAGATTGCACCCTAGGTTCAATAACACAAGATATAAGAAGAGAATGCTTGAATTTGGCACGCAAGTTTCAATTCCAACATAAAAAAAAGGAAGCAACTAAGGAATCTATTAGTAAAAGTTCTCAAATTCCTTTATCCACAAAAGCTCCTCTTGAAGTGGTGTACGTCCCTCCTTTGGTAGGTCAAGCCTCTACACTAGCTAAGGCTCCTACCTCTACACTTGAACAACTTAAGAAGAACATTTTTGTACCTCAAATGCACAAGTCAGTGGGTATCCCATTCAACATTGTGGACCAGATGAAGAATACAAACATAAATGTCACAATTTGGGATTCCCTGACCATTCTCCATCTTAGCATAGCACTTGTGTTGTATGAAGCTTTGGCCCAACTTCCGCGCTTGACCCACCTATCAAGAATCTCATGCACGCTTCATCAATATCTACTAAGAAAGAGGAGAACAAAGTAAGTAATTTTTTTGAAACCCCACCCTTCTATATGTCCTTAATCATAGGCAAACATCTTTTCCATAATTATATGATTGAACTTACGTCCTAGTACTTTTGTCATGCCTAAGAAAATTGTTGATTTCTTAGGTCTTAAGTATATCCCATTAGTAAAAGGATTCCTCCAACTTGATGGTTCAATTTTAACTACCCTAGGTATCATCAAGATCTTGAGTTAACCCTCCATGCATGTCTAAGTTTGATACTAACTCAAGATGTGTCAATCATTGATTTCCCCCTTTGTTTTCCCTTGTGTTTGTCAAGGGACTTCATTGCTAAAGTGGTGGTTACTTGTCTTCTGATTGGTCCATATGTTACTTCAAGAAAAGGTATGGTACCTAGTTTACTATACAAGATTGAGACAATATTTTCCTATCATGTAGAGTCATATGTCCCATCCCCTCTCCAAGCCAACTATTTAATCCAAGAAGAAAAAGTTTAGTTTCTGAAGAGCAACCTCTCATGCCTCCTATCCTAGACTTAGTGTTGGATGAATGGGTGGAGAGACACCATAAATTTGATCCATATGCTGAGGAGATAGAAGCTTATGAAACTAGGCTTGGTACCTACTACATCCTTGAAGAAGAAGCTATGCTTCCGCACACTCAAGAAAAGTGAAGAGAACCCTGTCTATGGAAGTTATACTTTAATGGATCCAAGAAGTAGAAACGGCGTATGAGCAGGGAGTTTTTCTCATTTCTCCCAAGGATGAGAAATTCTTCTTCACGCATAGGTTGCGTTTTTGTATGTTCCAACAATGTGGCAAAGTATGAGGTGCTAGTGCATGGTATGCTTATAGCTGAAAAGAAGAAAATCAAGGCATTGCAGATCTTTGGGGACACATAATTGTTATCCACCAAGTCACCAAAAAGTCTTGGAAAAAGAATAAGCTTCTCAAAGATTATAGACATAGAGTTTGGGATCTCCTTGAGAGCTTTGATGCTCTAAATCTATAGGTGGTGCCACAAAAGATGAACAAGGAAGCTGATCAAATGGTCTCACTTGCTTGGTTCAAAGTTCTCCCTGTGAGGAATTTTTCAAAGGAAACACTCAAAGCACATCAAGATGGTGATTAGACCATCCATTCCAGACAAAAACACCAGCTGGAAAGTGTTTGAAAATGATGTGTAAATCATCTAGTTCATCTAGAATGAAGTTGAGTTCTCATCAAGCATGCAAGCTGATTTGCATGATAGTTATGGTGACCAAGTGATATAGCTAAAGAAAAACAAGTTTCCTAAAGGGCTGGTCACCTTAGAACAAATGTTTATCCCTGATGATGAGTTCAAGGGTGAAGAAAAGTATATGCATGCGTGCATAAGAATATTGTAGTCCCAGTCACTATTGTGCACTGAAAAGGAGTTTTACTTCACTAAATCTTGCACACATGATGAAAACAAGCCTTCATCTCTCTATTAAAATAAAGTGATATCTTTCATGGGAGTATGAAGACCTCAAAGGTTTTGATCCAAGTGTTTCTCAACACTCTATTGACCTTGATCCTAGTATCAAGCCCATGTCAGAAAAAAATGATCGGTTCAATCCAAAGATAAAGCCCCTCATGAGGAAGGAGTTATCCAAACTCATTGAGGTCTAAGATAATATTTCTGATCAAGTATTCTACTTTGGTCATGAATCTTGTTCTGTATGCAAGAAGAATGGTGAAATCAGACTCTACGTTGATTTCAGATATTTGAATAAGGCATCATTGAAGGATCATTATCCTTTTCCTTATATGGAGCATATTTTACAGACTATGGTTGGCACACAAAGATTCTCTATGCTAGATGGATATTTTGGCTTCAATCAAATCCTCTAGTGAAGGAAGAGGATCAATTCAAAATAACATTTACAACCAAATGGGGGACATATGTATATAAAAATATTCCCTTTGGTTTGTCAAACGTGGCGTATGCACAATTTTCAAAGTGCACCATGGATATTGCATTCAAAGGATATATCAATGAGTTCATCTTGGTCTACCTTGATGACATCACAATCTTCTCAAAGAAAAGCATGGATCACATGGATACACACTAGAGAAAGTATTTGAGAGATGCAGAAAGTTTGGGGTGTCTCTTAACCCCAAGAAGTGTAATTTTTGCAATGGTGTAGGGAAAGCTTCTAGGCCATGTGGTCTCAAAGGATGGCATCATAATTGATCCTAAGCATGTTTCAGCCATCCTGGCCCTTTCTTTTCTAGTGCACAAGAAAGCCTTACAGTCTTTCTTAGAAAAAATCAAATTTGTTAGGTGCTTCATTCCTAACTTTGTAGGACTAGTAAGGCCCATCACCCTCATGCTCAAGAAAGACATACCTTTAAATGGATAAAAGGAAAGAAAGCTTCAATAAGATCAAGCAAGAAATTTCTTGTGCACAACACTCATCAACCCAGATTACTCAAAGGATTTCATCCTTTATGCTTATGGTGCTGATGCAAGTGTTGCTGTTGTCCTAACATAAGAAAATGAACAAGGACTAGAGAAACTAGTGGCTTTCTTCATTCAAATGACAAAGGACTATGAATTAAATACAATCACATGGAGAAATAGGTCTACGCCATCATGCGTGCACTCAAGAAGTTCAAAAGTATGCTCTCCACAAACCATATCAAGGTGTTAGTTTCACACTCAAGTGTTAGAGACTTCATCATGGGAGAAGAAATCAGTGAGAAGAGAGCACGATGGGTGACCAAAATCATGGAGTATGATGTGACTATCAAAGCCACAAATTTGGTAAGAGGTAGCACACTTATGCAAAAACTTGATGAGGATGCACATAATGAACCCAAGACTTCATTTTTTCTAGATGAAGAGATCTCATGCACAAATCTTAAACAAAATGAAGCCCCCGACACATGTGAATTGGATGAAGGACATGATCACATTCCTTTCCGAGGGCACATACCCTCCTAGTTTGAACAAATCAAAGAGAAGACATCTAAGGTTGTAATCTATCCCATATGTGTTGATTGATGGTATTCTCTTCAAGAAGAATCTTGATGGTTGTTACTTAGAGTGTATTGATGAGTGCGCACAACTTAAAAAGTGTTATAAAATTTCACAATGGATTCTTTGTGGACACTTCTCTTCCAAATCTACAACAATGAAGATCATGATGGCAGGACTATTTTGGCCTACCCTATTCATTTGTGGATGCACACAGTGGGTCAAAAATGCAAAGAATGTGTTTTCTTTTTAGGGTAAGAAAATATTGGAAGCACTTCCTCCCACCAATCCAAGTGGATCAACATTTTTGTGTAATGGGGTCTTGAATTCATAGGCATGATCAATCCTCCTTCAAGTGCTAGCCACAAATGGGTGCTAATGGCTACGAACTACTTCACAAGATGGATAAAGTTATCGCACTCAAGGAATCAATCGAAGTCAGTCATCTTGAATTTCTCAAGGGATCATAACAAGGTTTGGTTCCTCAAACCATTATCTTTGATAATGCAAAATCCTTCCTTAGTACCAAAATTACTGATTGGGCACTTAAGTCTTGAATATATTTGAATACTTCTTCCAACTATTACCCTCAGGGTAATGGTCTGGAAAAATCAACAAATAAGAACCTGATCAGATCATGAAACACACAATGAATATCAACCAAAAATAGTGGCATACAAAGGTCTCACACGCACTCTGGGTAGATAAGATCACAACCAAGAAGGCAATAGGTACATCACCTTATAAGTTGGTTTATGGTAAGGAAGCTAGACTCCCCTTATCTCTTGAGTTTCCTTCATTAGAGTTTTCCCAACAGTTGGAATTCAGAGGGTATGGACCAAAGAGAAATCAGAATGATAGAAGTTGGTTAAACTTGAAGAATCAAGAAACTCTTCCATGATCAAGCTAGAACAACATCAACAAGTAAACAAAGAAGTGGTTTGACAGAAAGGCTAGACCTCAAGCTTTCAAATTTGGGGACTTGGTCTTGAAATGGGATGCTAATAGAGCTAAACCAGGATGCCATTCAAAGTTTTGATGCACTTTAGAGTGGCCCATACATCATCAGTTTCATGCAAGGAGGCTAACTCTTTTGAGTTGTCTCATCTTGATGGAGGCATGCACTTAGTAAATCCCAGTCAATGGGATATATCTCAAACCCTTCCATTAAATTATGCATCATTTCTGTATATATTAGAGTAGTTTTAATTCCTCCAAGTGCATTGTGCATACATTTTTTTTTACATAGTTATTTCTCCTCGCATGATTCTTACGCACACTCTTCTTTTGATTTCTAGGATGTCGGTTATCTTCCAAAGACTTTTCATTTTTGTAAGATTCAAAAAAGAGTTATAAATGATTCTTCAAGTGACTTCAAGGGAAGTTTCTTCAAGATCCCAAATCAAAGATTCATGATTACATAACAGACTCCATGCCCAATGGATGCTCCAGGATACTGATCCCCTTCATCTAGCAGGAATATGGCCCCAAAAGTCATCCAAAATATTATCCAAATAACTTCCCTAGTTATTTAGACAACTTGTATTCACATTCTAGCTCTATGGTTCTACATTGCAGATTGCATGCACACTTTAGTTATCTCTTTGGCACATTCACTTGGTTGTAGTTTCCTCACGTGCCCTTGTGCACTTCCCCTTTTCTTCATCCTTTCATTTTCCTTTTCCTCTTTGTTCCATTTTTCCTCATGCACCTTCTTACACACCCAACCCCTTCTTCCAAGTAGTTTATGCATCCTGCGCATGCCACTTGACTTGCTTTCAAAATCACAAGTCCATACTCTTGTACATACTTATACTTTAATAGTTGACCATACACCATACCCTTCCTCTATTTTTCCCATTTCTTCCATGTCCTACACTTCATTATTTCACATGTTCCTTTCCTTTTTTTCTTCCCTGCTACTTCATTCTTCCATTGCCACATCATACTTTTTCATCATTCAAGTTGATGTGTTACATCCTTAACATGCCAAAGTGTGCTACACAACCAACTAAAGTGTCAAATCAAACCAATCATTTGTGAAAATAAAACCGAGGTATGACATGTGTGAAAGAAATGAAAAAATTGGTCAAAATTTCAACCAACCTATGCACACCACATGTCTTCTCATGTGTGCATATGGCTTTAAAAATATTTTGACATCCATATATTTTTTATAGATATCTATTGGTACACATGCTCTAGTCTCAATCGATAGATGCTGATGTAGGCTACAATGTTTGATATTCAAATTCAAAATTTTGGTGGATCTGGTAGGTGAGAAATGGGAAAATGTATTTTTGGGCATTGATGAGCAGATTTGATTGCTCCAACCACTTGATTTGACATGGATTTCACCTCCTTCCTTCTCCTACATGCCAAAAAGACTTAGGAACACATTTGATAGATTTACAGGTGGATTATCAATGCATTGTTGTTAGTTATTGGTGGTTGTATTTCAAATTTAGGTTTTCCCTCCTTCTCCTCTTCTTCTTCCATCGATTCATCTATAAATGTAAGAGTTGGGCTCATTATTAATGTTGGACATTTTGGATCCTTAATCTCTTTGCTAAGGACTTCATATATTTTTATTTTGAGTTGCAAACCTCTAGATATAGCTCTTGCATGTGGATATCGACCTCTCTCACCATTGTAATAGTTTGTGCTTTTTGGAAGTAATGGAAGCATTGTTTTGTGGCTATTATTTATCCTAACATGTTTGTATTCCTTATTCTTTCCTTCCTTTTGCATTGTGTGTTTGTTGTGTCACTTTACGTCTCTCGTCAATTCCATTTTAGTTGTGTTTTGTGAATGTGATTGTGAAGATACATTTTTGTTTTTACTACACGTATACCGAGCCTTCCCTGATGCCTTTTATTTCTTTTTTCGCTCATAAAAATAATGCTCATCCCTCTTTTCTAGGTGTTATCGCATCCCTTAGTTTATTTTTTCCATCTTGTAATCCTTATATACCTAGTGCCTTATAATTTTTATCTTAGTTTTCCTTTCCATCATTAGTTGAAGAAGTAGTGTTACTGAATAGATAGAGGAACACACCTTCTCTAGAGATTTATCTCAAGTGTGCAAGGTCCCACAACTTGGAGACATATCCATTGTTGTCTCAAACAACTCGGTTCTTCCGGACCTTGAGATGTGGGTTCACATTTGAGCGACCAACAACTACATTAAGAGTTTGCCAAAATCGTGAAGTCATTCATGGATCCCTATCGAGAGATTATCAACTCGGGAACACCATGCATATGAATATGTCTTGAAAAACCTTTTTCAAGAACAGTGAGTCATCTTTCATATTTACAACACTTCTTTGAAATGAGCCACTTTAGTTAATTTATCAACCACAACTAAAATAACATCATGCTTATTCCTAGACATAGGTAGTCCTTGAACAAAGTCAATACTTATAACTCCGTCATTTAAACCTGCGGTATGCTATGAAGGTCAATAAACCCACTTCTGGGTGCATATGCTCAAATTTCACACGCCACATTCCATGAAATGAGACACATAATCCAAGATGTCTTTCTTCATCCCTTTCCAAAAATATACTGTTTTACATCAACAAACATTTTGTCACTCTAGGATGTCTAGAGTAAGGTGCATTGTGAAATTTAGTCATCACTTTCTTCCTTAACTCATTTCCCAATGGTACGTTTACATTCTATCTCATACCTCGAATTCTTTCTCCATCTAACTAAAATCCTCTATACCTTACATCATCTGGATTTATAGCAAGTGTTGTCTTTACTTCTGAAAGTACAAATTAGACATTAAGGTATTTCTAACCTCATCCTTAAATTGAGTTCTCAAAGTCACAAGTGCATAAATATATTTTCTACAACTTAGTGCATCTGCCACTCTATTTTCTTTACCTTTTATGTAGCTGATGTCAAAATCATATTGAGACAAGAAATCTAACCATCTTCATTTCCTTGCATTTAAGTTAGGCTGAGTGAAGATATATTTTAACTCACCAAGATGGTTGGTTTTCAACTTGAAGGGTTTCCACTAAGAGATAATGTCTCCAAACCTCCGATAGATGAATTCCATGACTCTAAATCAAGCTCTATTCATGGGGAGCATAATTAACACTTCATATGTAATCACATCATTGCGGTTCTCTTCCCTATTAAACTCTCGGCATGTCGTCACTACATTGAAACTCTCGATTAGATTCAATATAGGGTAATGCTTCAAAATTTTAAATGTCATCCTCATTTTAGACAATAGAACCAATATTTTTTTATAATTGCATCCTGAATAAATTTAGAACTTACCATTATTCATCGGCATCTCATCCATTAGACTAGGTGAATTAGGACAATTCATGCAATAAGAGTTGGCGTTTTTATTTAACACTTCACTCTTGCGATACTTTGGCCAAAGATTTGAAAATTGTTACCATTATTCATCGGCATCTTCCCTTAGACTAGTCTTAGGACAACGTATTCTTTGGCTTAAACATACGGCATACTCGTATTCCTTAATCTGAATACGCCCTTACGCCCTTCACCCCATTCTTATGTTATGTAGAATGTCTTATACCGACTTACATCAGGTCCTCCTATCTCAATTTTATTCACTCGGAACGGATTAACAAGGTGATAACGTTATATGGATGCCCACGAGGATTAGGGATACGATGACATACTGGTTCAACCCTAGTTAAACCAGTGTGTCAAGATACCCCGAATCTCCTAGGCAGCCTTATAACGTGACCACATTCCTAATCGGTCCCTGAGTAACTCGTTCGAGATCAAAGTGTAAATCTTAGCGATCAATGCAAAGGGTGTCGTCATAAGTCACCTGCATTGTTGTAACTTCGAGAAGATCCTAATCTTCTCGGAGGTACAACCCTGCAGTTGACTTGTGCCGTCAACCTTTAAATCCACCTCGAAAGATCTACTTATTAATATGCGTTACGCACGTTGAGTTTAAATTACATTAAAGACGTTCCCCTAGGGTTAGCCTTTCCCGATCCCTGGATTCTTCGTCTTAGAATGACCTTCCTCAATAAAACCCATTACACGGTGGAGATATTAAGGCCAAGGTCTCATCATGGAGTTCTTAGAATATACATGATTCTAAGACAACGGAATTTGACAATAACTCATAAACTTCACATGAGATTGCCATCTGAACCCCATTAGGTTTATATCAGTTCTCCTAACTGAATTTATATCATACCTATTAGTATCAAGATATAAATGATTAAGAATCCAATTAAATGTTGTCCTGTCATAATCAAGACTAGGGATTAGTAATTTAATTCAGCTTGATTAGCGTTCTGCTTAGGTTTATTTTAATCCTATCTTTAGAAAGACAATGATTTAAATTTCAATTTTGCTTTCGATAGAACAAATTAGAACTACTAAACACTCATAAGAATTCAATCACATTTTCTTGTAAGCTTTCATTGACAATCACAAAAGTCTCCAAATTATACAAAGATAACATTGCCCCTCCGGTATATAAACCGAAGAAGGTCAACTATCAAAATAAGAATACAACACATAAGTAGCAAATACTTATTTCTATTCCTTTCAGAACTATACAAATACATTTTATGCATTCAGCATACTTGATACAATGCTCAACGGAAAAGGAACATCTTTCCACATATAGTACATTTAGAAAATCAAGATGTAATTCATTATAAATCAAATTAAACAATCTGATCATCCTGTCAGATCTGCATTGCTTTTACCACTTACGGCATCCATCTGCAAAAATTATCAACATGGGTCGGGCTTCATGAACCGAGCATGATAAGCACTAACTCTTAAAACAATTGCAATCCATCAATTGTTTTCATTAAACACCTTGTTTAAATGATATAAAATCACCAAACAAGTAAACATGATTCGTTATACGTTAGGAATATATCATGTCTATAACGTGTAATAATAATTTTCATTCTGAGTAGTACTATATACTTCTCAAATATTTCATCAAAATATTAGGGATCAAGAAGAACAAAAGTATCCTAAGCAATTATTCATTGTAAATCCCAAGGTGAACAAACATCGACAATCATGATATTCAATTTAAAAAAGAGGAATACCATCAATCCCATACCGTCATTATGTAAAAACAATTACAGATGTTAGTTAAACAATTATATCAACTTATAATTTACAACAGAAGAGAAATAAACAAATTGTACATGTTTCCCTCTGAATTAGCTCATGACTGTACCGTCTTTTCAAAAGCAAGGCATTCACCTAATACGCATGCAAATAAATCAGTCGAGTCCATCAACAACACACTATTTTGTTAAAACTTAAAATAAAGCAACTACAAATCGACTAAGATAACCCTCTTGCCAAACAACGGTGTCTATCTACCAAGCAGACTCAGTATGACCTTGCGCAAGAAGCGACAGACAAGAAGATAAACACTGAAAGGCTTTTAGACACAAGGTCGAAATCAAAAGATCTCCTTTGTTATCGCAGTCAACCAAAGACTCATGATCATTTAAGCAATGACATTTCCCTATGACTATGCGGAGGGATTTTTAAACGAAATCCAAGCAACATGCACAGCCACATCTATCTGGAATGTAATCAGAAAGAAAACATAACATAACATAACATAACATAACATAGTCACTTCTGAATGCATCCAGAGTTGAAAGTATGTTATTCACGACCTACTTTATAGAAGCCATAATTCATGATGTCAAGCTATTAAAGAAAACCAACAAAGCCAAGAACATTACATGTTCATACTCAGGCTTATACAAGAAAAAGTGACATAGATTACCATTCGAGGATTTAAAACTAAGTCCGTAAACAGTATTCACAGTTTAGCTTTCCAAAAACCGATATACAAGATATCTTCCCATACTCACGGAACCCAACGGTGTCGAAAACAATAGTAAACCCAACAGTCTTAATTTGAAGCAGTTACACTGTTTATCTATCAAGAATTCAACTGAGTCCCAACAACAGTATACAAGATAAAAATAGTTAATGATTCTATCTATGCCAACTATGGTAAGCATTCAAAAATCAGGTGTAAGCAAATCAAAATACTGATTTCATAACAAGGAATTCAACTGAACCTCTTCAAAATTCTCGAACAAGCTTACACAGAAGGAAACGTAAATGTATACCCAGGAGTCTGTACCAAAATTCATTACAAATAACAGAGGTCGTATGACCTGTTACTTCTACAAGATTCCAACGAAATTCAAATTATCAATACTCAAAGATGTATCTATATCCTCAACAGTGGACCATAATATACGATTCATTCAAAGGACTCCACAGAGTCGTTTCAATACAATAATCATATATATATATATATATATCAATACTATCAATGGGTTGAATCCCCATAACCTCCACGCAAGGGGAAAAACAACTCCAGCAAGGTCGTAATGAATACTGTAACACTGTGAGTTACCTTTTCACAAATAACTATAAAATTTCATAACGAAACCCAACCAGAATCCATAACCACCACTAAATAACAACCACGACAGAGCTTACGAAAGAAAAGGTCAATTAACTGAACAATCAAACAAATGTCCTTCAGTATCCCTTCCGACAGTTTCCACAACAAGAATCAACGAAAAGTATCCATCAACAAGCATCTCAATAGTCTGTACCCATCGAGAGAACAATTTATGGACTCACACAGAGCAGGCCTATCACATATACTTGCAATAATTTCGCATATTAAAGCCGGAATGCAAAACACAAAGAAATATAGCAACAGTTCAATTTAATAAACACCCATCAAGGGATAAATGAAAAATCGAACCAGCATGAAGATACAAGATACCAAAATCACACAAGACAACCATAGAAAATCATCTATTCCATAAATCATTTGAACAGAGTTGTTCTAATGAAATCACTTGAAAGACAGCAAGATTTTTTTAAAGGTTAGGGCCTAACATGCCTGGATATTTGCTCAAAATTCCGAAGCAGACCACTGAAAGAGCTCGGACTTTCTTTTCCTTTTCCAAGTTAGAGCTACCAACAAAATTTTGCTATCTCCATGACATATATATTTTCCTTGCCAGAGGAAAGAGCTAGATACGCTCATACTCGCCATGCAACACAAAGAAGACTGGTGCGAAGAACCAGTGAACAGGCAGAGGAAAAAACGGAATTCGTGATAAGCCAAACAAAACATTAACTTTCCAATTTGCATGCCTTCTCACGAATTCCGAGCTCGACTTCCGAGCTCATTAATTGCATTTACTCCCACTTTCCCGCTCAAACTCCACTCCACCGCCGACCGCCATAGTTGGCGATAGACAAATAAAATTTCAAGACCATTTTCGATTTTGGCGACCTGCCACGTCGGCTCAAGTTAGCCATTTCTTCTAAAACTTCTACCAATACCTGTCCCTTCATACTTATCCTTTGCATTTAATGACATAGAAAAGGCCGCCCATGGTTCGCACCCCTCCATAGGTCCCCATAATCCTTGCTTAATAGTTAGGTTAGTAACTTAGGTTAGATTTAGGATAACACCTAGTCTAACTTCATAGAACATAGATACTAACTTAGGACATTAGCTCTTAGCCTAGGTCTAGGTTAGATTAACACTAACCCCTAGGTTAAGTTTAGTTTTAGGTTACTAACATTAATAATTCCAGTTAGGTCTACATTCCGTATGCTCAGAAAAAGACCTACAACATGCATTCTCGAATAGGGTTAGCTCCTGTTCTGCCTTTAGGCTACTGGAATTATATGCAACAGAATTATTACCTGGTCCACGACCAAGACCTTCCAGATATACTTCGATATCGGGAACCATTCCATTTCACACGATCAACCTGAGTTAGACTCGGGATTGGCTTTATTCAACGATTCGCACTCCTTACAACCTCGTGAAAGGTTTATAATTTTAATTCATCATGAAAAACTTAAAGCACCACTTGGATCAATACCACCGATCCAAGGCTAGGTCTTATAGATGAATAACTTTATAATTCATTCGAGATCGATTAAACTCAGATGTAAAATGAAATAAATAAAAGAGTCTAATCAAATTCTGACTCAGTCAAAGATCTGCAATCTGCAAAGAAGATTCAGTACATATCAAGCATGACTTCTCAATCAAAGGAACACATCCTTTTTACAAAAGAAATCACATATCAACACTTGTATGCTTAGGAGGAAGTAACAACAGTTCAGGGTGTTACATGCTTCCCTCCTAAAAAGATTCATCGTCCCGATGATTACATATTCAATTAACCTTCAGGTCAACCAATTTATCAGTACACAAACAATGTGACTATTTCCAATTTGAATAGTTCCAGAAATCAATGTCACAACACATTTTATTCAACCTGAATAATGTTTGCCTTCATCTGGCTTTCATAAATACTTAAAAAAAAAGTTCATTAAAGAATGTTTTGTCAACAGATTTCATTCTATTGAAAAAGAGAAGGAAAAGCAATTTTCATCTCTTCCAGATTTTCCCAAGTTGCACTTTCTTCGTTAAACTGGTCCCACTGGACCTTACATTGCTGTATTTCACGATTTCTTAAATGCAATTGGCGAGTTTCCAGCACTCGTGTGGGTTTAACCACGATTATTCCTGGGTCTTGGACCTGCAAGGAATTCCAATTTAAAACATGTGACAGATCTGAAACGTATTTCTTAAGCAAAGAAATATGGAAAACATCATGCATGCGAGATAAAGCAGGTGGTAATGCTAAACGATAAGCTACAGGATTGATTATTTCGACAATTTCGAAAGGTCCCACGAATCGAGGTGACAACTTGGCAGCCTTGCCAAAAGTTATAGAACTCTTTCTGGGTTTAACACGAAGAAAAACCTTATCACCAAGCTCAAACCTTCTATCAACCCGCTTAAGGTCAGCATAGCTCTTCTGCCTATCCGCTGCTTCCTTTAATCTTTCACGAATCAGCTTAACTTGCTGTTCCATTTCTGTGAGAATCTCTGGTCCAATTACCACTCTATCCTCAACACTGTCCCAACTAACAGGAGTTCTGCACTTTCTTCCATAAAGTGCTTCAAATGGTGCCATTTTAAGAGATGAATGATAAGTATTGTTGTATGCGAACTCAACTAATGGAAGATACTCTTCCCATTTATACTGTTGATCCATGCAATACATCCGCAACATGTCCTCCAACACTTGATTTACCCTTTCAGTTTGTCCATCCGTTTCCGGATGATATGCAGAACTGAAGTTTAGTTTTGTTCCAAGAGCTGTATTAAGTGTTTGCCAAAACCTTGACGTCATTCTTGGATCCCTGTCAGATATAATCAATTCTGGTACACCATGCAATCTGAAAATTTCGTGTACGAATCTTTTGGCCAGCACTGGTGAATCATCCTTTAGATTTCCAGCGATGAAATGAGCTACCTTAGTCAGTTTATCTACAACTACCAGGATAACATCATGTTTATTCCTAGACATGGGTAATCCTTGTACAAAATCCATGGTTATTACTTGCCATTTGTACTGCGGTATGCTATGAGGATATAACAGTCCAGCAGGGTGCATATGTTCTGCCTTAACCCGCTGACACTCCAAACAATGGGTCACAAAATTTATGACATCCTTTTTCATACCTTTCCAAAAGTATTGTTGTTTCAGATCAGCAAGCATCTTTGTGATACCCGGGTGTCCAGAGAAAGGTGAATTATGAAATTCCACTAACAACTTCTTCCTCAAGTCATTCAACATAGGTACATATACCCTGTTTTCATAACGCAAGATTCCTTCATTATCAAAATGAAAACCTTTATACCTTTCATCATTAGGTTCTGCAGCAAGCGCTGCCTTTACCTGCAGAAAGTAATTATCAGATTCTGAGGCACTCTTTACCTCCTCCTTGAACTGAGTTCTTAATGTTATAAGAGCAGAAATGTGCCTCCTACGACTTAGAGCATCAGCTACTCTATTCTCCTTCCCTTTGATATAGCTAATATCAAAATCATATTGTGATAAAAATTCTAACCACCTTCTCTGTCTGGCATTCAGATTAGGCTGAGTAAAAATATATTTCAGCCCTAAGTGATCAGTTTTCAACTCAAAAGGTTTCCCAAGTAAGTAGTGTCTCCAGACTTGAAGTGCATGAACAATGGCAGCAAGTTCCAAATCATGAGGGGCATAATTCAGCTCATGTAACTTAAGTTTTCTACTTTCATATGCTATGACTTGATCATTTTGTAGCAAAACACCTCCAAGGCCTTCCCCAGAAGCATCCGTTACAACAGTAAAATTCCCATTAGGGTCTGGTACAGCTAATATAGGTGCAGAAGTCAACTGGTCTTTCAGACTTTTGAAAGCCGCTTCGCACTTGTCATTCCACATGAATTTCTTATCCTTCTTCTGCAATGAAGTTATTGGTGCAGCTACCTTAGAAAAATCCTTTACAAATTTTCTATAGTAACCTGCAAGACCCATGAAGCTTCTTACTTCATGCACATTCTTTGGCGCAGGCCACTCAGTTATTGCCACTATTTTTGAAGGATCTACAGCAATTCCTTCTTTACTTATGACATGACCCAAATAGTGAACTTCTGAATCAAAGAAAGAACATTTGGATAACTTACCATACAACTTTCTTTTTCTCAGAATTTCCAAAACTATCTTCAAATGCTCATTGTGCTCCTCAACGCTTTTAGAATAAATGAGAATATCGTCCAAGAATACAAGTACAAACTTGTCCAGATATTCTTGAAAAATATTGTTCATTAAGTTCATAAAGGTTGCGGGTGCATTAGTTAATCCAAAGGGTAGAACCGTGAATTCATAATGTCCGTACCTTGTTCGGAAAGCTGTTTTATGAATGTCTTCTTCTTTAATCCTTAACTGATGATAACCAGATCGAAGGTCTATCTTAGAATAAACCGCTGCTCCACGCATCTGATCAAATAGATCGTCGATCCTTGGAAGTGGATATCGGTTCTTGATTGTTGCTTTGTTCAACATCCGATAATCAATACACAGACCTTAAGTGTTCCATCCTTCTTTTTCACAAATATTACAGGGCGCTCCCAAGGTGAAACACTTGGTCTAATCAAACCTTTTGTCAAAAGTTCTTGCAACTGTGCCTTAAGCTCGACTAACTCTGTAGTAGTCATCCTATAAGGCACTTTGGAAATAGGTTCAGTTCCCGGTTTGATTTCAATGGTGAAGTCAAATTCTCTCTTGGGTGGTAACCCTGGTAATTCTTCAGGAAAAACATCCCTGAAACTTTGTAACAGAGGAATTTGCTTCATATAATCACCATCTTCTTCTGAAGATTCAGATATCTTTACTGCATAAAGAGTACATCCTTTATTCTTAGCCTTTTTAAGCTGCATAGCTGACAGTTTTCTAACTGAAATTTCCCATTTCACCCCTTGAATCTCTGCTGTTTCCAACTGATCATCTAAACATTTTATGTTCTTTTCATAGCAGTCTACTTTTGCTTTATGGTCAGCTAACCAATTGACACCGATGACAATGTCATACGATCCCAAAGGTGTAACATAGAGATCAACTTCCGTGGAAAAGTTAGGTAAGTCAAGGACTGCCCCAAAAAGACACATACTCACTATATGAACAGAGTTATTACCATACTGTATAGTCCAAGATTTATCCATTTTTCCAGCTTTTCTTTTAAGTTTAGAAGCAAGTTTATTAGAAATAAAACATTCAGTAGCTCCTGTATCAAAAAGAATAGTGACAGGTATGCCAAATAACTTACCCGGAACTTCTATAGGTGTTACTTGCTTTTCAGCTTGCTTGTCTGCTACTGCAGCATGTATCTTATGCTGCTGATTACGATCATCCTTCTTCAAAGGGCACTGATTTGCGTAGTGATCTTTGCCACAATTGTAGCAGCCTCCTACAGGTCCCTTTTTAGGCTCAAAGTTGCCTCCAGTTTTGTAATTGTCACGCTGTCCTCCATAGGGCTTCTGCCCATTATTATAATTTTTAACAAAATTATCCCTTACATTTCCAGCAGGCTTATTTACTACTGCTTTCTTATTGTTATCTCCTGGAAACTTACTCTTGTTTCCAAACTTTTTCCATGGTCCTTTTCTAGGTGCAAGAGAGGTTGAAGAAGGGTTTGCAGTCTTCTTCCGCACTTCCTCTTTATGAGCAGAAATAGCCTTTAATTTCTGTTCTTGCCTTATGGCCTTTTCAACAACTCCTTCCATAGTGGTTGGACTGTGAACATCGACCTCTCCCCCTATCACGGGATTCAATCCCATGATGAATTTCCGTATTCTGAACTTCTCGTCAGTTTGATACTGCGGTACATACTTGAGGAGTTTTGTAAACCGCTCCCAGTATTCAGTTACCGTTAGCTTCCCTTGAGCTAAGTTCTGAAATTCTGTCATTTTCTGATCATAGAAAAGTTGTGGCAGCCAACGTTGCCTAAAATAGCCTTTAAATTGATCCCAAGTAATATTGGTCTCATCAATGTTTAGTTCAGCTTTACGGCTATCCCACCACGAAGATGCTTCGTGGGAAAGCTGATAGGCTCCCCAAATAGCTTTGGTTTCCTCTGAGAAGTTCCTTATTGCAAAGTACTTCTCCATTTCGCTGAGCCAGTTCTCAGCTCCATCTCCTAATGTGGTGCCATCATACTTAGGTGGACTTATCCTTTTTATATCATTAGTGAGTTCTGCTGCCAATCTGGCCTTTTTGTTTTCTGGTTGGACAGGTGCATTCCCAGCATTAACATCAACACCCATGTCGGGGTTGTCCTCAGGAGGTTGCTGATTATTATTATCAGCTTCTTCATCCTCCTCATTTCCCATCACCTGCTGTTCAAGTACAGCTAAGCGATCTCTTGTGTCCAACAGGGCAGCAAGGATCTCATCAAGTTTCTGGGTTGTTGCCACTCCTCCTTCAGGTGGAGCATTATTCGCAACGTTCCCCCTTGTTCTAACCATTTTCTGTTACAAGAAAATTCAGGTTTTTATCAGATTATGGACACAATAGGTCCAAGAGCTGCAACCTTCAGCTCTGATACCAAGATGTAACATCCTCATTTTAGACAATAGAACAAGTCAATTTTTTTTTTATTTTTTTAATTGCATCCTGGTTCTAAATACCTAATTTAGAACTCACAATCAAATAACCATTCTTATAACAGATAACCATATGCAGCTGTAATGACTCGGAGTACCTCCGATCTATTCATTCCATGACTCGGTAATCTACCGATCTATTCATGAGTAATAAGAGTTGGCGTTTTTATTTAACACTTCACTCTTGCGGTTCTCTTCCCTATTCTGGGATTCAGAATGCTCTGTCCAAGGAACCTAACTGAATAATTGTTACCATTATTCATCGGCATCTCATCCCTTAGACTAGGTGAATTAGGACAACGCAATCAGCAGCTTGCGATACTTTGGCCAAAGATTTGAAACATACTGTTTATGTCTCGTATTCCTTAACGGCATACTCGTCAATCTGGAATACGCCCTTCACCCCATTCTTATGTTATGTAGAATGTCTTATACCGACTTCTGTCAGTCCCTCCTATCTCAACTTATTCACTCGGAAACGGATTAACAAGGTGATAACGTTATATGGATGCCCACGAGGATTAGGGATACGATGACATACTGGTTCAACCCTAGTTAAACCAGTGTGTCAAGATACCCCGAATCTCCTAGGCAGCCTTATAACGTGACCACATTCCTAATCGGTCCACTGAGTAACTCGTTCGAGATCAAAGTGTAAATCTTAGCGATCAATGCAAAGGGTGTCGTCATAAGTCACCTGCATTGTTGTAACTTCGAGAAGATCCTAATCTTCTCGGAGGTACAACCCTGCAGTTGACTTGTGCCGTCAACCTTTAAATCCACCTCGGAAAGATCTACTTATTAATATGTGTTACGCACGTTGAGTTTAAATTACATTAAAGACGTTCCCCTAGGGTTAGCCTTTCCCGATCCCTGGATTCTTCATCTTAGAATGACCTTCCTCAATAAAACCCATTACACGGTGGAGATATTAAGGCCAAGGTCTCATCATGGAGTTCTTAGAATATACATGATTCTAAGACAACGGAATTTGACAATAACTCATAAACTTCACATGAGATTGCCATCTGAACCCCATTAGGTTTATATCGTTCTCTAACTGAATTTATATCATACTATTAGTATCAAGATATAAATGATTAAGAATCCAATTAAATGTTGTCCTGTCATAATCAAGACTAGGGATTAGTAATTTAATTCAGCTTGATTAGCGTTCTGCTTAGGTTTATTTTAATCCTATCTTTAGAAAGACAATGATTTAAATTTCAATTTTGCTTTCGATAGAACAAATTAGAACTACTAAACACTCATAAGAATTCAATCACATTTTCTTGTAAGCTTTCATTGACAATCACAAAAGTCTCCAAATTATACAAAGATAACATTGCCCCTCCGGTATATAAACCGAAGAAGGTCAACTATCAAAATAAGAATACAACACATAAGTAGCAAATACTTATTTCTATTCCTTTCAGAACTATACAAATACATTTTATGCATTCAGCATACTTGATACAATGCTCAACGGAAAAGGAACATCTTTCCACATATAGTACATTTAGAAAATCAAGCTGTAATTCATTATAAATCAAATTAAACAATCTGATCATCCGGTCAGATCTGCATTGCTTTTACCACTTACGGCATCCATCTGCAAAAATTATCAACATGGGTCAGTTCAATGAACTGAGCATGATAAGCACTAACTCTTAAAACAATTGCAATCCATCAATTGTTTTCATTAAACACCCTGTTTAAATGATATAAAATCACCAAACAAGTAAACATGATTCAGACTATACGTTAGGAATATATCATGTCTATAACGTGTAATAATAATTTTCGTTACAGAGTAGTACTATATACTTCTCAAATATTTCATCAAAATATTAGGGATCAAGAAGAACAAAAGTATCCTAAGCAATTATTCATTGTAAATCCCAAGATGAACAAACATCAGACAATCATGATATTCAACTTAAAAAAGAGGAATACCTTATCAATCCTGATACCGTCATTATGTAAAAACAATTACAATACATGTTAGTTAAACAATTATATCAACTTATAATTTACAACGTTAAGAGAAATAAACAAATTGTACATGTTTCCCTCTGAATTAGCTCATGACTATGCCATCTTTTCAAAAGCAAGGCATTCACCTAATACGCATGCAAATAAATCGATCGAGTCCATCAACAACAGACACTCTGAAATGTTAAAACTTAAAATAAAGCAACTACAGTACAGTAACCCTCTTGCCAAACAACGGTGTCTATCTACCAAGCGGACTCAGTATGACCTTACGCAAAAGCGACAGATAAGAAGATTAGCACTGAAAGGCTTTTAGACACAAGGTCGAAATCAAAAGATCTCCTTTGTTATCGCAGTCAACCAAAGACTCATGATCATTTAAGCAATGACATTTCCCTATGACTATGCGGAGGGATTTTTAAACGAAATCCAAGCAACATGCACAGCCACATCTATCTGGAATGTAATCAGAAAGAAAACATAACATAACATAACATAACATAGTCACTTCTGAACGCATCCAGAGTTGAAAGTATGTTATTCACGACCTACTTTATAGAAGCCATAATTCATGATGTCAAGCTATTAAAGAAAACCAACAAAGCCAAGAACATTACATGTTCATACTCAGGCTTATACAGAAAACAGTGACATAGATTACCATTCGAGGATTTAAAACTAAGTCCGTAAATAGTATTCACAGTTTAGCTTTTCCAGAAACCGATATACAAGATATCTTCCCATACTCACGGAACCCAACGGTGTCGAAAACAATAGTAAACCCAACAGTCTTAATTTGAAGCGTACTTTGTTTATCTATCAAGAATTCAACCGAGTCCCAACAACAAGATATATAAGATAAAAATAGTTAATGATTCTATCTATGCCAACTATGGTAAGCATTCAAAAATCAGGTGTAAGCAAATCAAAATACTGATTTCATAACAAGGAATTCAACTGAACCTCTTCAAAATTCTCGAACAAGCTTACACAGAAGGAAACGTAAAAGTATACCCAGGAGTCATACAAAATTCATTACAATAACGAGAGGTCGTATGACTGTTACTTCTACAAGATTCCAACGAAATTCAAATTATCAATACTCAAAGATGTATCTATATCCTCAACAGTGGACCATAATATACGATTCATTCAAAGGACTCCACAGAGTCGTTTCAATACAATAATCATATATATATATCAATACTATCAATGGGTTGAATCCCCATAACCTCCACGCAAGGGGAAAAACAACTCCAAAGAAGGTCGTAATGAATACTTTGTAACACTTTGTGAGTTACCTTTTCACAAATAACTATAAAATTTCATAACGAAACCCAACCAGAATCCATAACCACCACTAAATAACAACCACGACAGAGCTTACGAAAGAAAAGGTCAATTAACTGAACAATCAAACAAATGTCCTTCAGTATCCCTTCCGACAGTTTCCACAACAAGAATCAACGAAAAGTATCCATCAACAAGCATCTCAATAGTCTGTACCCATCGAGAGAACAATTTATGGACTCACACAGAGCAGGCCTATCACATATACTTGCAATAATTTCGCATATTAAAGCCGGAATGCAAAACACAAAGAAATATAGCAACAGTTCGAATTTAATAAACACCCATCAAGGGATAAATGAAAAATCGAACCAGCATGAAGATACAGTACCAAAATCACACAAGACAACCATAGAAAATCATCTATTTCCATAAATCATTTGAACAGAGTTGTTCTAATGAAATCACTTGAAAGACAACAAGATTTTTAAAGGTTAGGGCCTAACATGCCTGGATATTTGCTCAAAATTCCGAAGCAGACCACTGAAAGAGCTCGGACTTTCTTTTCCTTTTCCAAGTTAGAGCTACCAACAAAATTTTGCTATCTCCATGACATATATATTTTCCTTGCCAGAGGAAAGAGCTAGATACGCTCATACTCGCCATGCAACACAAAGAAGACTGGTGCGAAGAACCAGTGAACAGGCAGAGGAAAAACCGGAATTCGTGATAAGCCAAACAAAACATTAACTTTCCAATTTGCATGCCTTCTCGCGAATTCCGAGCTCGACTTCCGAGCTCATTAATTGCATTTACTCCCAATTTCCCGCTCAAACTCCACTGCCACCGACCGCCATAGTTGGCGATAGACAAATAAAATTTCAAGACCATTTTCAGTTTTGGCGACCTGCCACGTCGGCTCAAGTTAGCCGTTTCTAAAACTTCTACCAATACCTGTCCTTCATACTTATCCTTTGCATTTAATGACATAGAAAATGCCGCCCATGGTTCGCACCCCTCCATAGGTCCCCAATAATCCTTGTTCAATAGTTAGGTTAGTAACTTAGGTTAGAATTTAGGATAACACCTAGTCTAACTTCATAGAACATAGATACTAACTTAGGACATTAGCTCTTAGCCTAGGTCTAGGTTAGATTAACACTAACCCCTAGGTTAAGTTTAGTTTTAGGTTACTAACATTAATAATTCCAGTTAGGTCTACATTCCGTATGCTCAGAAAAAGACCTACAACATGCATTCTTGAACAGGGTTAGCTCCTGTTCTGCCTTAGGCTACGGAATTATATGCAACAGAATTATTACCTGGTCCACGACCAAGACCTTCCAGATATACTTCGATATCGGGAACCATTCCATTTCACACGATCAACCTGAGTTAGACTCGGGATTGGCTTTATTCAACGAATTCAGACCTTGCAACCTGTGAAAGGTTTATAATTTTTAATTCATCATGAAAAACTTAAAGCACCACTTGGATCAATACCACTGATCCAAGGCTAGGTCTTATAGATGAATAACTTTATAATTCGTTCCGAGATCAGATTAAACTCAGATGTAAAATGAAATAAATAAAAGAGTCTAATCAAATTCTGACTCAGTCAAAGATCTGCAATCTGCAAAGAAGATTCAGTACATATCAAGCATGACTTCTCAATCAAAGGAACACATCCTTTTTACAAAAGAAATCACATATCAACACTTGTATGCTTAGGAGGAAGTAACAAAAGTACAATATTTAAGTGCTCATTATGCTCCTCCAAGCTCTGTGAATAGATAAGAATATCCTCTAGGAATAAAAACACAAACTTTTCCAAGTATGATTGAAAGATATTGTTCATCAAATTCATGAAGGCTACAGGGGCATTAGTTAACCCAAAAGGTAAAATAGTGAACTCATAATGTCCATATCTCGTTCTAAAAGAATTCTTATGAATACCTTCTTCCTTGATTCTTAAGCGATGATATTCGAACACAAATCCATTTTAGAGTAAATTGATGCTCCACGCATCGATAACAAAAGATAAGATATCTTGGGATAGGATATCTATTCTTGATAGTTTCTTTGTTTAACATCCTATAGTCAATACAAAGCCTCAATGTTCCATCCTTCTTTTTAACAAAGATCATTGGTGCTCCCTAAGGTGAGACACTCGACCTTATTAACCCTTTAGACAACAATTCATGCAATTGGGCCTTAAGCTTTACCAGAATATGTGGTATTCATTCGATACTGAGTGCCTTGAAAATAGGTTCCATTCCTAGTTTGATTTCAATGGTGAAGTCAAACTCTCTTTTGGTAGAAGACCTAGTAGCTCTCTGAAACACATCTCGTAATTACATAGTAGTAGATATTTTTCCAAAACTTACCTCCTTCAAATGAATCTGAAATTTTTATTGCATTATGCTTGTAGCCTTTGTTTTTGCTTTCTTTAGCTACATAGCTGATATTTCTCTAACTCTTGTGCCCCTTTTTATTCCTTAAATATATGCTGATTTCTGCAGATCATCCAAACACATTATGTGCTTAAAAAAAGTGCACAAGCGTATCTTGTGATCATCGATAGATTTAAACCAATTATTATGTCATAAGACCCTAGAGGTGCCACATACATGTCTCCTCGATTACGAAACTTGGTAATTCTAAGGTTGTACCAAAAATGTAATTACTAACAATGTGGACAACATTATTCCCATACTTTGGGAAAGTGCATGGTTTTCCATAAAACCAACTTTATGTTTTAATTTAGTAATAACTTATTAGAAATAAAACATTCAGAAGCACCAATATCAAAAAGTATAGTTATAGGTAGGCCATATAGCTTACCTAACACTTTTATGGTCATAGTGTTCTTGTCGGCTTCTTTTAGGCTACCACAACATGTATCTTATGTGTTGGTTGTTGTCATTTTTCTTTAAAGGAAAATGACTTGCATAGTGGCTTCCTCCACAATTAAAAAAACCTCCAACAAGTCCTTTCTTAGGCTCATACTTATTCTCAACCTTAAAAGTATTGTTTTTCCCATAATTACCCTTCTGCCCATTATTTTTGTTGTTTGTTGTAGCTTTACCTGATGCTATTTTCTTTTCATTTCCAGCCACAGGATTACTTTTGTTTCCAAAATTCTTCCATGTAACCTTCTTGGGTGGAAAATATGAAGAAGCATTCCCATTTTTCTTACATTTTCCTCATGTAAACAAATTGCCTTCAATTTCTACTCTTTCCGAATGGATTTTTCTACCACTTCCTCCATAGTGGCAGGACTATGTACATCCACCTCACCACCTATGATACGATATAGGCCCATGATGATCTTCCTTATTAAATTTTTTTCATATGTTTGATCTTGCAATACATATTTGAGAATCTTGGTGAACTTCTCCCATAATCTATTACCATGATTTTCCCTAATTCAAGGTTTGGAACTCTGTCATTTTCTGGTCATAGTAGAGTTGGGGAAACCAACACTTCCTAAAATGACCCTTGAACTAGTTCCATGTGATGTTTTCCTCATCAACATTAAGCTCAACCTTTGGATTTCCCACCATGAAGATGCTTCATGGGAGAGATGATAAGCTCCCCATATAACCTTGGTTTCCTCGGAGAAATTTCTTATCGCAAAGTATTTCTCCATCTTGTTGAGCCAATTCTCAGCCCCATCACCTTGGGTGGTTCCATAAATTTTTGTTGACTTATCCTCTTTATATCGTTGGTCAATTCAACTACCAATATTTCCCTCTTATTCTTGGGTTGATTGGGTACATTCATGTTAGCATTATTTCCAGCATTATTTACAACGTTATCATTTGCAACATTGAGATCCTCAGCATCACCGCTACTCTCATCATGTGGTTGCCCCTAAGACTGCTCATTATCAGTCTCAGTGTTATTTCCATCCACTTTTTGTTCTAGAACAACAATCCTATTCCTTGTGTCTTGCAAAGCAACAAGGATTTCATCCATCTTTTGAGTTATAGCTACTTCACCACCCGGAGGTGGGTTATTCACAACACATCTTCTAGTTCTCACCATTTCGTAATAAAGATTTTTTTATCATAAGTGGACTCAAATAGGTCCAAGAGCTATAACCTTCAGCTCTGATACCAAGATGTAACATCCCTATTTCATGATTATAAAAACAGGGAATTTTTTTATTATCTCAATATTCCTTTATTCTAAATTCAACATTTAGAACCACATTAAATTTGCTAATCAATCCTACAATAATAACCATATGTAGTTGTTATGACTTGGTGTAAAACCAATCTCTCATATTTCATTTCATTGTATACTTTGTATACTTGTGGTTCCCTTTTTCATTTAAGGGTTCATCAAGTGCAACTAATCAAGGGCTTATCTAGGTATTTGTTACAAATACCCATCCTATATCCAACACCTTTAATCTAGTGAATTTAAGACAATGCAACCAACAACTTGTGATACTTTGGCCAAAGTTTCAAACATGTTTTCCATGCCTATATTCCAAGACAACATACTCATCATGAAGGAATATGTCTTTCACCACACTTGGGCTATTATCTTGATCGGAATTTCTTGACTTATGTCAATCCTTCCCATTTCGAGTTAGATGCCAAGAAGAGATAAACCAAATGGACTAGTGTTGGGCCTGAAATATTGAATAAGTACCAAAAGGAGTGCACACATAGGACTAGTGAGAAGAAGGGAGCTCGGGGAAAGAACACATGAAAAGGTTTTTAAGAAGGGTTTAAGTGAAACCAAGGCATGCGCATAAAGCATACCACATGTTTAAATAACTTAGCCATATTTAACATTCTATAGGAACTTGAGGAAAAGTGCGAGGACTCGAATAGGTGTGATGAGTGGATAAGGTGCCATCCTGAAAATGTGGAGGTCAAGAAAGGATATTCCTTGTAGGGAATATTCCTAGAAGACATCATTACGAGAGAATGGAGGGTTTTAAAGGGATAAAAAATCACCCATGGAGGACCATATCGACCCTTGGCACGTGATCTATCCAGAGAGAAGGCATGGTGGTGAGTGTTGATCCTATAAAAGAGATGCTCATGCTTAGAGACATATATACAAGATATTATAGGAGATAGAGAGAATGCATAGAGAATGCAGAGAAAGAGAAGGAGAGTAATGAAGTGCTGCAATAATGATAGGGTTTAGAGAAATTAGTGCTAAGGGTTGTAAGGGATTCCATAAGCCTATGTATGGCCTTTGGGATTTGTAACAACGTTAAAATGGGAAAAGTATAGTTAGGGTCTCATATCAGAGAATCTTACGGAGTTAAGTCTCTGTCATTTTATTATATATGGTATGAGATGACCCTTTTGACTATAATGTGGCTACTAGAACTATGTTGAATCAATAAATATATGGGTTCATTATGTATATCTTGTTTAGGGGTGTAAAACCTTCATTACTATGACTATCATGGCTCAAATCTAGTTTATTATGCTTCTTACAATATTATTTAGCTTCTATAATATATTAATGTGTGGATCTGTTAGTTGTACCTTCTACCTTTTTAAATAAGTGAATGTACTTCTAATTATACAAACCATCCTCCATTAATGACATAACCTTCTCACAAAGATCACATAAAGGAGGATCAATGCCCACACATGCCTTGAGTGAGCGCTCAACACTCAGCTGGGTGATAGGCCGACGTGCTTGGGGTTAGAAAATAGTATTAAGGGTAAATAAATGACTACAACTAGTATATATAGTCCACTTGTGGTGGCTAAGGGTAATAAAGTGTATTCAAATCAACCCCATCACTTAGAGTACATTTCATCACCCATAGTCGATGCAAGTTGACATTAGCGTGATGTAACATATCACTAGCTAGAGTGTGATAATTATTTGGGATCTCACTCAAAGATGACCTTGCTTAGAGAAGCTTGAATGGATTATTGCAACATAACGATTGCTCCATAGTAACCATCTTTTGAACCCCACTAATAGATGGGTATTGTGTATCAATGATTATGTTGCAGACAACCCATAAAGTTTGATGGGTGTTGTTATTCCTTCATTTAATCAACTTCTGTTGATGTCATATTCAAACCAAGGGTGTGTCTAAAGCTATATGCAATCGATCTAGTAGTTGACTACAATTATTTTTGTATTTTTGGGAGATCTTTTCAATGTATTAAGGATTTCTTGGTAAAAACCTTATTTAAATCATCTTATGAAAAACTTTGCTAAAAGGAAACACATTGAAAACTTTCTTTGGAAGGAAACACACTTAGCAGAATGAAATAAACACACTTGCTTTTGGGAAATAACCACACTTTATTTTGAAATAAACAAACTTTATTTTGAAATAAACGGACTTTATTTTGAAATAAACACACAACTTGGAGTGCTTAAAAATGGTTGCAAGAATAATAATAATCTATCTAGACACTGCAGGAACAAGTATACAATAGAGTTTAACTAGAAGAATTAACAAATATAAACTATTTGTTTAGGAAATATAAATACCAAATAGACAAATATCCGGTCCTTAGGGAAGTGGGCCCTTGCTCCTCCTTAAATAAGGATTTAACAACTTAGAATTCTCTCAAACATGAATGACTATTTATTAATAAAACATTTAGTATTACAAAACACCTTTGAGTGCAGGTACTTCGATATGTATTGCTTATTCTATATGTATATCTATCTTTTACATTTATATTTATCTACTAAGTATGCTTATATATATTATAGTGCCCACTTCCCTTTGACACCTTTTGGATACTTATTTTGATACTATTATACACGTTATAGACATTATTATGTTTTGACTTAGTGTGATGTTAGACATTGATCATGGATTATTGTTGATCTTGACTTGACTATGATGCATGATGATTATTAGAGACACATTACATGTGGATGATGATATTGTAGACACCAAATTTGTGTCTTACGACCCCTTGTGACCCGCATCACATTTCGCAACCTAACCTCACCACCTAAACCTTACACATTATTTATTAATTACCTTATAATTAATAAATCCACATCACCATACACCTGCATACCTCATGTGTCGCCACCTCATCGACCTAGTCTTAACCAACTAAACTAACCTAATTAAGACCTATAACTTGGTCCAATTCCACACCTATGACTAATTACTCCTCATCCGCACCTAAAACCAACTTCATAATGACTTGACCAAGCCCGCTACCAATCCCTCGGAAGAAAAGGAGGGAAAGTTTGGCTATTTTACCAAAAATAGCCCGCCTTGACCGGACGATCTGCAGTTCTACTCGACCAGCCGTCGGTTGCGTAACCGCCATCGGTTCCTGTAAATGACCACTTCTAACCAAAAACAAGGGATTGGATTTTCATTTGATCGGAGAAGGAGAAACCATCGAGGAATCAAATTTTGCTTGGCGAGCGAGACAAGTGAAGAAACAAGAAGAGATTGCAGAGAGAAGGACATCAAGCCTAAGGCTGCAAGTTTGAATAGCTTGAGCCAGTAACACTCATCCGAGCATCAGAAGAGGAAACTGCATCCAACTTGGGTCCTGTCTTCATCATCACAGTCCTGAAACTTGCATCTACATCAGGGGCAAGTAAGTAGTATGTTATATGTTTCTAAGCACCATTTTCTTGAGCCTGTTGATTAATAGTAATCATAAGTTTATTCCTAGATCTACTACCAGCCACTACTGCACTTAACCTTCACCCACACACCCTGATATTGCCCAGAAGGCCATTTTACCACACTCTGAGTCTTCCCTATCCTCCCATCATTCCCCTCAGCCATCCACCAATCCTAATAACCCCACAATCACCTTGCAACCAACTTCTATCCAGAAGCACTTAGATTGCTGCCCCTACGGTATCGTTTATCCTCTCTTGCTGCGGTTCTCTAACAGTGGTCGGTTACCTGAGTGACCGCCGTCGGTCATCTTTGTGACTTATACCCCAAAACCTTTTGCTTGCCTTTGCCACCTAACAACCCCAAATCCACTTGGTTTATCCTATAACTCAACTTTGAGCGTATCAGCGACCCGATGTAGAACAAACAAAGTGGCACTTTATTATTGATAGTTGAGTTTCTATTGCTTTGTAACGAGACACCTAAATCATGATTTTTCAATAGCTTTCTATATTATCATTTGTGTTGAATCATATTAAAAGGGAACTTACCACCTTGAAGCGAAGTTTTTACATTTCTGGGCCTAAGGCGGATCCCTCATTTGTGGTCTAATTAAAATCTTGTGGTCTTATATTCTTACTTGCGAGTAGTCCTTCCACGACAAAAGGAGTTCTTCGCGATCGATCTGATCTTTCTCTACGGTATGCGCACACCATCTCAACATTCAATGTGAGTATTCCTCTTAGACCTAACCCTTATCTATTTCTCAAAGGAATGATAGGATAGAAGCAAGTCTATTCTGCGAGCCGAAACATTCGTGCGAAACATTTTGCACTTAGGTGGGACCCATTTCGGGTTCTGTTTCTCTTTCTTGCTTTCATTTTAGGAAGCATACTTGCTGTTGCTTGTTTTTGTTATATTTAGTGAAGAATTTGTCTTGCTTTCCCAGGTTTCGCATTAGTGAAAGTCATCTCATTTGCTTCATCGAATATCATTTTCGATTTGGGTTTAAAACACGTGCATTACATTCTTGCTTGCTGTTTTCAATTCTAGTGAACATAGACTAAGTAAGTTAGGTACACGTGGGGTGATTTCACGGTATTGTGACAGAAATTAATCTTACTTTCACTGCACAACACATACCGAATCACTTCACAATTAACACAACACTCAAAACATCCCCCTTTTCCATGGTATTCCTCACTTGATTGAGGTAACCTTATAAGCCAAAACAAACTTGACATTTCCCTAAGTCTTTTGTTTAGGATTGACATCATTCGCATCTAAAGGCATAAGCCAACAATAATTAAAATTAACCCTAGGGTTAGTCTCGGATTTGTGTGTGCATCTTGTTTGTTTTCGATTCTGTTTTCTCTGTTATACACTATCTTACGTGATTACCTTAGAACAATTTGATAAATATACTAAGAAAATCAGCGACTTCTTATATTTTCTTATACCCGGTCTTATTACACCGACATCGGTTAAGCGACCAAGCGTCGGCTATAGTATAACCGACATCGGTTATCGGGCCGATATTGAGTTCTGTCTTTTCGATTCTGACAAACCAACAACCTACCAATTTCACGGTTTTAGTACATTTACATTCTGTGATTGAAACCCTACTGTAAACTCCTGTCCATGGTTGTTATCACTCGAAAGCAAGCTGCCGCCATGGTTTCACATGCTTGCTCTGTTCCTTTGCCTGAATCACCCCCTTCACGTTAGCAGGGGAATCCTACGGACACCGGTGAGGTTCTAAAATTCTGTGGGAGATAAAGAATTTGCCAAATTTACGGATGCTAATCCTAGCGACTGTTTGTCTGATACTATTTGTCTCATGCCCTTGACCGTACACCCGACGGTCAACTCCTTGTTGGCATGCCTATCAGTATAGCTGCTCATTTAGCCCCTTCTCCGCCTGATAACTCCGCTTTGCCTTCCGCATCCTTAGTCCCGTCGTCTACCTCAGCAGCTTCAGGGGTCCATACGGCACAGATTGGCTTTCCTTTGGTTAATCTTGGGCCCAACATGTCATTACCGCCGACTGCTCCTACCTCGTCTCTCTTGCAGACTGTTCCGTTCATGACTTGCTCTCTGCCACCTATCCACACGAGCTTTCCTTCTCAAGCTCCGCCCACCTTTTCATTTCCACACACATATCCGAGTAACCTCAACAGCTTATATAGGACATCCCTATTCGGTTGCCTCAACACACAGTCATCCTCCATACCTTATCAACATTTAACCCCACCATTGTCTAGCGGTGGCCCTTGGCCCAATTTGCCTCCGTTTACCACAACCACACCATCATCTCATCCAACTCTAAGATTCAATTAAACAAATGATGGACAAAATGCAAAACACAGGAGGCTTGTTTTAGGAAGTCGTAGCACACATTGACATACGAGCAAGTTTGTCGGGAGCCTATCCACCCTTGGTCCCCCTTCATTCATATCCTCCTCAATGGGAATTACAAAATTTACCCATTTTAACGATAAGAGGACCCTCAACAACACTTGCGATCATTTAGACATGCCTGCTTTATTTGATTGCTCACGGCAACTTTACTACTCTGCACCTTTCCCATGTCCTTATCGGGACCCGCTTTGGGTAGTGGTACGATTGCTTTAACTTGACACTCAATCTTCTCTTTTAACCAGCTAGCCCAATATTTCTTGGATCATTTCTCCATTAACATTGCCAAGAAAGTATCTATCACCGACCCTCTATGCCATCAGGCAATTTGAAGGCGAATCTATCGCAGATTTCGTTGGACGATGGCGAGGGCCTTATCAACCAACTTACGTATGCCTTACCTCGGACCGAACTTATCGGAACTGTTTACGTGGGCTGCGCTTTAAGCTTCATCTCTCCTACCCTCCAATTCAAACTTTCCGTACATTTGACGAGGCCTTTACTATGGCTCGAAAATTAGGATTCGAGCCTTAGAGGAAGAGAATTGCGGTTGCGTAACAAAACCCCACTTTCCAACCCAAGATTTCACCAACAAACCTAACACCACTAATCCTCACCCATCGACCACTTCAAAATCAAAGGGGCCATGCACGTGGTGATGGTAAAATCCCAACCACCGTCTAATACCCACTTAAAACCACCTATAAGTATAAAGCGAGCCCATCAACTACACTCCCTTGGGAGAAACATATGGCGTGATATTGGAAAAATTACTCAAAGCGGGAGCCATTACCTTACCTCTGTTAAACCTCATTCCGGGTTTGATTCCACTCATGCCATACCTTCTGGTACAAAGAAAATGACTTACGTAACTTCCACCGCATGAAGGGACACGGTCATGAGAAGCTGCAAGATGTTGAAAAACATAGTGTAGGAAATGGTTGATGCACGGGGATATAGCCCTTGATAATCCTAATGCCCCTGCTTGAAATTTAAAAATATTCAACAAACCATTCCCGAATCATTCTTCTAACGATAATCTAAACCAAGATATCTTAGCCGAGGAGAGTGTTCATGAGATCCATGCGGTCCTCGATTCCCATCCAAAGACCTCTATCGAACAAATTCTCAATCAAGCCTCTTGATAACTTGAAACCGAACCCCCTTCCTCGCCATCAAGACAAACTCAAATCCTTGCCGTTCCTTTACCCATCAAGGAATTAGTTGCCTGTGAACGTTCCCTTCTCACAAATGAGCCTTCTTATACCACATCCTTGCAAGTGTGGCGGATGTTATCTAATTTATCTATTTCCCAAACGTCTCCTTCTACTATTCTTGCTGGCTATGTACAAGAGGAAGGCTCGCCACTTCTTTGTCATCCTTAGGCGAGAAACCTCTTGAACCGACATCACCACACTCTTTAAACATGACGGATCCTCTCAAACATGCCCTCCTACCTATTAGTCCTTCATCACCAAAATCTTTTCAGCAACCGGTTGATCTCTTAATGCCCATTAATACTGATGCCTCATATACCCCTTGTATCACACCCACGGTGGACCGGAATCACAACCACCTTTCTTCCATCAAAGTTCCTATTCACACGTGAGGAATTTTGTCATTCCACGAGAAGATAGACAGGTCCTATGGGCGTTTGAGTCGCCATATTCTACTCAAATGCAAATGACCGATCTGATGCCTCCACCATATACCCAAAGTGTTTACGAAGCTTAAAATTCCCATGTCCTCATCTTCACCCCCTCATCTCTACCAAATACCTCGTCCACTTCTATTAACTTAGCCAAATCTTCCCCTACGCTTGGTACCTCACCCATACCTAGTCTAACACACCCACCTAAGCGGTTTGATTTATCTAAAAATAAAGCCGTCCATCCCATTAGGAGGCAGACTCAATCTCCTCAATCTATGCCGTTAACACAACTAAAACCCTCATCGTTACACCTACCTTCCATATTGGGACCCCATCCCTCTACCTTACATCAATATATCATACCTCCTGCGTTTTCTTTAAGCGACCTCGCCTATACCACCCATACTGAAATCCAAGGGTATAGCAACACCGTCACCCCGCGTATCTGTCCACCTATCGACCCTAAACAAATTCCATCATCAAAATATTTGTTTTCGGTCACTCTTATTTCCGTGGTTGTTTTTTGATACCACATCATCGTAGCCTCATCATCCAACATAGCTTCTACGTCAAAGAAACCACGTTAGTTAAAACCCATTACCAAAACTCCTTGGCTAAACCACCCCCATACAAACCAACCACACCACGTCATCACCAGAATCGACCAGATCAATAGCCTCATTTTCCTCGACTTTGACCCACTCAAAGGGTCTTACGCCAAAATCCTTGCTATGTTGGTGGAGAATGTGACCATTTCCCTACCCCCACTTAGACCTTATGATCCATCTAAACCTCGACCTATAGGTTACGATGAGTCTAAAATCTGCACTTACCACCACACCGGGACATGACGTAGAGGGATGCGAAGTGTTGAAAACCATACTTCGTAGTCACCTCTCTTAGATAGAAAAGTTAAGAAAGATAACTTACGAAGAGAGAGACCTTTAGCTTCAATTCCCTCTCCTATACCACTCGTCCCGCCTCACCAAGATCTATCATTATTACATTACCTCTCGAAAACCATGACCTATCCCTACCATCTTCCTCCTCTCGTATTCACGAGATCAATATGATTAGTGTTGCTACTTGAAGGTAGAAAAACAATGGGAAAGTGAAAAAACACGCCTACGGCATCTCTTTCTCTGTCCACCATCCAGATTGCACCACCACCTAAAGTGGTTATTCGTGGACCCTGCCTATCCTGTCTCTAATGGCATTGCCCATCGAACTATGATCAAACAAATTCACCAATCACTGTAAAAATGACATTGTATGATCTCATTCGGACTTACGAATCTCATCGACAAGCTCTCGTTGAGATCCTTTAAGGGATAGAGGTTTTACCTAATGAAACCTTTCACATTACCTCTATTCTAACACCCGATCATGTTGCTTCGCTCACCAAACAATCTATCTCCCCAACCATACTTGTCTACCATACTATGCAAGCCATTTGCTTTATCGGTTTCTCCGAAGATGAAATTATCGACTTTGGTGCCAAAGATCCACGACTGCTCTTTTCATCTCGGCGTACGTTCGGGATATTCGGAGTACGTTGTGTTATGATTGACGGGGCGCTAGCTTAACATCATCTCTTGAAAGCCTTCCAACAAATGAATATCCCTTCTAGTTGCATGTGTACCCGACCCCATCATGTTGCGATCATTCAATGATGCTATTACTTCTACTTTAGGCACCATGATCCTTAACATTCGTGTAGGACCACATACTTTACCCGAACTCTTCTATGTCCTTGAGGAGAGTTCGATACAACATGTTGTTAGGCTGCCCTTGGATCCGGGCTATGGGATGCGTTCCCTCCACCTTACATAGATGCATAAAATTTGAGTACGAGGAAGTCCTACACCGTAAAGCTGATCCTCCCCATTCAAAACTTGCAATATGTTGTATTGCCCTAATGATGTGCTTGTACCAGTCAAGACACCCATTCATCCAACCCGACCATCCACTTCCGATCTTTTCACTACACCTTGACTAATGAAGCGCCATTACTGAATATTACTTCCTTTCCCACGGATAACATCCCAACCTCAGGCCCTTAGTAGATGTTTTCAACGCCTTACACGCTAGAAAGTACCGCCTATATAACGTTAGCTCTTTCCATACCCCGCGGGAGTAAGGACGATTCACATGCACATCCCACCTACGGCCGTCGCGTGGGGAGGTAATCTCTTATGGACCACCCCATTGCACGCACCAACCTAACGTATGGGGGTGTTGGCGCATCCTCCATTACCCACGAACCTCCTCTTGGTGTGGTTCCCTTCCAATCTGATTTTCAATACTTGACGGATCATCATTTCGCCCTCACCTTCTTGACTCGTTTGTCTTGGAAAGGCTTTGGTTTTGGTCTTTCTGAACAAGGCCGACATACATTCATTCCCGTGATTATACGCAAACACAATGATCGCGGTGGTCTCGGTTTTCTTGAAACACCTACACACGAGACACCTCGTGTCATTGTATCTGGAAGAAGGCGTCGTCACCCTTCCGAACCATCATCACCCACTTTGCCATCATCACCCACGAGTCGATAGACCACCTGAATCTATCCCTCCTAACTTTTTTTTTTCATAAATGCTATCTTCATAGGTCCTCTCACTTATCAACGCGATAATGAGGATCCATCTTCTCTTCCCCTTCTATATCCGGACATGATCGAAGAGGATTCACCTTCATTAATGTTTTGGGTGCGGGATGACGACTCCATCCTCACTTGCCTTGGGGCGGATGACTCCTATATTGGCGCACCTTACTAAGTCTCGAAACTCAAAGGATGTTGAATGAGTCGACTATAGAAATCAACATCCACACGGAGGAGGATCCTCACATTGTGAAGATCGGACAATCCCTTAACACATCGAGAACAAGCGCCTTTACTACCTTTCTCAGTACCATGACCAAGCTTTACAGCTTGGTCCTACGCCGACATGCTAGGAATTGATCCTACCATTGCCGTCCATAACATCACCCTAAACCCCGATTCCAAACCGGTCAAACAAAAGCGAGAAAAATGCATCCACGCATTGCCCTCTTGGTCGAAAGAAGAGCTTGACGACTTCTTTACTGTTTCCTTCATCTTGCTATTGATTATCCTCGAATGGATTTCTAACATCGTACTGTCCTTTAAAGCAGCGGGGGACTTCGGATATGCATGGATTTCGAGACCTTAACCTCGCTTGCCCCAAATATGACTTCCCCCTCCCAAGTATTGATCAACTTGTTGATCTCACTGTAGGCCATGAAATGCTTTCTCTCATGGATGGCTTTTTGGGATACAATCAAATTTTGGTAGCCCCGGCCGATCAACATAAAACTACTTTCATAACTCCTTGGGGAACCTTCTGTTATCGTGTCATGCCATTTGGCCTTAAGAATGCTGGTGCTACCTATCAGCGGGCTATGACTTACATTTTTCATGACATTATGCACACTATCCTTGAGGATTATGTCGATGATCTTCTTGGCAAATCTAAACATCGCGGTGAACATCTCGATGTTTTAACCATTATTTTCGATGCTTTATTGCAATATTCAGTCAGACTTGACCAAAGAAATGTGTCTTTGGTGTTCTTTTAAGGAAAACTTCTTGGCTTTATCATCTCTTTGGGTGGCATTGAGGTCGATCCATCTAAAGTCAAAGCTATCCTAGAAATGCCCCCACCCAAAACCTCAAACAATTGCGTAGTTTGCGGGTAAACTTGAATCCATCCGGTGTTTCATCTCCCAACTCTCGGATCGATGTCACCCTTTCCATCACCTTCTTAAAAATAACATTGCCTTTCAATGGAGTGAAGAGTGTCACCAAGCCTTTGAAGCTCTCAAATCCTATCTCTTACGACCACCCGTGCTTATTCCACCTCGGGATGATCATCCTTTCTACCTTTACCTTTACTGCTCACGGCCATCTTCCATAGGAGCTATGCTCGCACATCGGGACTCGGCACGTCGAGAACAAGCCGTTTATTATATAAGTCGTACTCTCGTGGATTATAAGACTAGGTATACACATGTAGAAAAATTTTGCCTAGCCCTATCATTCGTAGCCACCAAACTACGACATTACCTCTGAATCACAAAACTTTTGTCATCACCACACGGACCCCATTCATTATATGTATGCCAAACCACATCTAAACCAACACATCGCTTGGAGTAAACTTATGCTCCTCGCTTGACCTCGACCTTGAGTTTGTCTGATAGAATTCAATCAAAGGACAAACTATTGCGGACCAACTTGAGAGGCCCCTTTACTCCGGAGAACAATTCACCAATTTTAATTTCCACTGACAGAACTCATCGCCACTCTTTCACTCGGGGAAGAGTCGTATCAAATGACCCTCTTCTTGATGGATCTAAATGCCGTATGAGCAGAGGAGCCGGCGTTGTTCTCATCCCTCTTGACGTTGAACCTATGCCTCTTTCATTCCGGCTTGATTTCTCTGCACTAATAATACAGGCGGAATACGAGGCCCTTGTTTTGGGTCTCAGGTTGTGTTACACTTAGTGTCAAATCTATTAATATTTTGGTGACTCTCAATTGGTAGTCAATCAAGTTATGGGCATCTACCAATGTAAGAATGAGGAACTTCAAAAGTACAAACATTACTTGGATTCACTTTTGACCTCATTTACTCGTTATTCTATCCAAACCATTCCCAGCTCCACTAACAAATTTGCGGATACTATGCTTGCTAGCCTCACAATTCTGCCGCACCAATTGAATCGACATATTCATCTTGGTCCAACAAATTTTCCCCATCCTACTCATTGCCCGGTAGTTTGTATGATAAATACGTGTCTACTAATTCACGGGATACCTGCTACCACCAATTTCACGACTACCTCACAACCTCTGTTCTCCCACTTGACCTAACTAGTAACGGAAACGTGCTTTTCTTAAAAGTGTTTCTCGTTATGTTGTCATGGGGATTCCTCTATAAACGTGGCTTTGATGGCATCCTCCTTGCTGTCTACAACCGGCGTGGAGGTCACCTATACCATCCAACAAGTCCATGACGGCATTTGTGGTGGACATTTTAGTGGCCTTACCGTGGCTAAGCGAATCATTCGCCTAGGTTATTATTGGCCTACTCTTAACAATATTTCTTTATGAATATGTTAAGCATTTTGTTATGTGTCAACAACATGCCAACCTTCAACATACTCCTAGCCATCCACTACGAGGTCACACGAGATCTTTGGCCTTTCTCCACATGGGGTTTAGACCTTATTGGTGAGATTCACCCGACCTCTTCACAACGTCATTTGTTGGATAATCACAAGAATCGAATATTACACAAAATGGGTGGAGGCCATTCCACTCATTTCAATCAAAAAGAAAAAATTGTCGATTAAATTAACCATCACATTATCTGTCGTTTTGGTATTCCTCATGCGCACTAATAACAGGATAATGGTAAATCTTTAAAAATAAGTTATTCTGAAGACCTTTGTGACAACTTTGGTATCAAACTTAGTTTCTCATCGCCTTACTATCTGCGAGCCAATGGTTAGGTTTGAATCTTCTAATAAAACCCTAACCAAAATCCTCATGAAAGTTGTCAATGAGTCCGGAAGAAACTAGCATGATCACATTCCCTTTGCCCTTTGGGCTTATCGTACTAGCATTCATACCTCCACTAATGCCACACCATTTTCTTTGGTATATGGTACCGGGCATGTCTTGCCTCTCGAAGTACAAATACCCTCCCTCGAATATCTCTTGGGATATTCTCACCAGCGATGATTTCCGCCAGATCGGTTAGCCCAATTAGAGCTTCTTGACGAGTGTCGTCTTACGGCTCTTGATCACCTTCAAATCTACAAAAAACGCATCAAGCGTGCTTATGATAAACGCCTTCATGAGCGTACTTTTAAGGTTAGCGATCTTGTCCTCAAGAGAATCAACATGTAACCAAACTAGAAAAGAATAAACGTGGAAAATTTGCTCCCTAATTGGATTGGGCCTTACATTATCACTCACACTTATGGATCGAGACACTTATCGTTTAGCTTGACAATGGTAAACTGAGCTCGAACCCCTAATGCCTTGCATCTTCGACCATTCTACTATTGAAATTAGTATTATATCACTTCGCTTATCTACCTTACGCTCATCCCTTGAACTCATTTACCACTGCATACACTTTGTTTCTTACATCTCAAAATCCAATCAAGCTAACATGGTTTGATTATCACCTCCCCATTAAAAGATGCTTTCCCCTTTTTAGTCTAGTCCATGACTTCAAAGTATCAAAATGACACATTCTTAATTACACACTTATGGGATTTTCTTGAGTCAAACTTCTTACAAAAACTAGATGCTTCATGCCCAATGGACATCTAGACCTCTAACTATACAATGACCAATTTGCTCCACTTGAAGGACAGCTATATGCCAAACTATTGCTCTTATTATATATAGTTTGCTCCCCAGAAGGAAAGCTATACATAAACATCGCATCTCGCTTCTATAAATAGATCGCTTGCTCCTTGAAGGACAGCTATGCCATAGTCAGCCTTATCGAAGCTTCTCGCGTTGATCAGCTTCGTGAAGACCTCAAGAACAAAAAATACATATCCCATGTAGACTTCCCGCGATCGATCACTATATCAAGAAAAATAAAAATACAAGCAATACTTAAAGCACTTTTGAGTCATGGACTTGTCTATTTAGATTTAGTTTTCTTTTGTCGAATCGTCATCTTATAATAATTTCTCTCTTTCCCTCACCCACATCAACCACCTCACCTCACCATTTTTCAACACAACAAAACTCAAGGGACGTGATGTATATACGATATATTGTGATTATACCACTCTTTTCACCTATCGACTTCTACCTATACAAGGTACCTAGGGATTCAAGCTCATCCTACATTAATATGTGGTTTGTTTAGCTCTTCTCAATTACGGGAAACTCTTGCCTCTTTTACTCGGCTCTAGGATTGTGTGTTGCCCTTAATCAGGACACGATTCCCTACTACTTGGGTATGCTAACTTTCGCTTCACCCATACCTACACCAACAACATTACCCTACCAACATCAAATTTTTACTAACCAACAAAATTGCCTAACCACATGACCAAATTGCACGAATTCACCTCTCCCTGCCTCCTAAGGGAGAACTACACATCAGTCTGAGGCCCTTCCTTGCTTTGTGCAATGGGCTATGTAGGCAACACTTAGGGAGACATGGGGTCTCCCAAGATTACTCGACCATCCCCTACCATACCCTATCATGTATTGTAAATATAAATATTTTTTTGTGTATTTCTATTTGCCAACGTTCCTCTTTATCCTTTTTCAAAACAAACAAAAACAACATCCAAAACACAACCATTCTTATTATTATCATCACTCAAAGAACATACATCTTTAGTTTTATTTTAGATGTTAACCAAATACATCTTCTCTATCATCAACTCACGATCGGCATCCTTATTTATTCTAATATTCTATAAAATCCACTTAGACTCTTGCCTCCTCCGGATTAGGTGGTGATCGTGATCATCGATGCCTCTCATTGGCCTCTCCATCCTCAAAGGTGCCACTTGCCATTGATTCCTACCATTGATCCATGCAACATCTCCTGTAACATACGAATACATCCTCTCACGTGGAGGAATCTTGCCTCAGAGTCTCTCAACTCATAGTTAGGAAGCCTCTAACATTCCCATTGTCTCATTCACTGTGTTTGAAGGTGGCACAGGCCAAATCCTGCGAGATGATCTCTCTCCATTGTAATCACGGCTATGTCGAGGCACTCACGTGCACCTCGTGACTCTGCTACCCACCATACTCTATGGCCTCAAGTCTGGATTCCCGCATCCATAACCCTACGATCGGCTCAAGCTGTCTCTTGGCCCTTCTAGAGGTGTCGGTAGGGAGGTGAGAATGTTACCTCGGCATCAATCCTCATGTATGGTCTATATGTCTTAGGAATATCTGAGCAGACCCAAATTGTCACCGCACTTTGATCTAGGGAATCCTCTCGTACTCACCGGCCTATGCTCTCGATCCACCTCAATCACTCTACACCCCCTCGGCTCCTCGGTATGTGCTCTGTCACCATATAGTTCCCATACGGCCTCAACAAATATCCGCATGACGGTCACCATTTCCATACACCTATCTATAATACTCGATGTCATCTATCACGGCACAGGATCACAAGCTTCATTGTTTGCATGCAGACCCATTGTCGAATCCCAACCTTTGCACTCATTGTCTCTCGACTCAATGGGTCGGCCTATTGACGATACACAAACAATATGCTCATAGGCCCAACAATGTAATAAATCACGAACAATCAATTGTAAATCCCTGTGTTTTTGCTTGCATGCCCATAAACCCCCTATATAACTCACATGCCAAATATGCTGGGTGCCCATGCGAATTTCACGCTCATTTCTATCATTTCCCAAATAACACTCATTCAATGCTTTGGAAATCTTCCACCTTCCACCTCGTGATCGTAATACCCCATACTTATCATTAATAGCACTGTACGGCTGACCTTGTTTCCTCGGGTGTGTTGCATACATTGTACCATACATAAATGATAAACCTCATTTGTGTCAAATCTGCGTGCGGTGACCCAAATCTGCTAACACATTATCATTCGCTGCTGCGCTCCCATCTTTGGGCAGTACTGCCCGATACCTTTATTTTTCCTATCATTGGGAGTCTCGAAATCACAGACACATCTTCCAAGAGTCAACTTTGTTATCTCCCCTGTTGGTAGATAGAAGGTATTCTTTTAAGGATTCCATCTCTCGATCAGCGCTGCTTGACATATGCGTGAATTTGTAGCGATTCTTGAATAATAAGCGGATTCCAGTTAACCGCCAACCCGATTTATCCATTGCCCATTTAGGCATGAATGTTCATTCGCTCGGATTAAGTGTAATGACAACTGACGCGATATCATTCATCCTTAACCTTGTT
>CM031242.1:1034608721-1034680239 GCA_018340775.1 Taxus wallichiana var. yunnanensis
ATATTAAAGTGACAGAGGAAGTCACAGAAAGAAAAGAAATATATATTGAATGTTACTTTGGTATAAAATGTCTAAAACAACATAAAAATGATGGTGGTGAGATGATGAAACCGATGGCAGTCGCTGGACCGACACCAGTTATTGTGAAATCTGTGAAAAATGGAAAAAGTGAATTTTTGGTGATTTAGGTCAAATAAAAAGACCAACTTAGAGACCGAGTATGGCAATGATTAGTCCTAACACACTCAAAAAGTTAGAATACACCAACTATGATTGTGGAGTATGTAGGGAGAGAAAAAAATGAAGAAAATAAACTCACACCTCAAAACACAAATCAAGCAAAATCTAGAAAACACGAAATCCTATGATGTAGATTTTATGTTGTGGCTTATGCCATTTAGGAATGACTTGTGAATATAATAGATTTTTTGGTTATTGAAGGTGCCCTACGGAAACTGACAACTGTGGCTAGTTTTAGGTAAGTTTTGGCATGGTGTCCCTAATATATACTTTGCAGTACTTCGAGGCCCTACTGATATGATGATTGGCCAGAAAACTATTTGGAGCCCACTTTCAATCCTCTGATTATGTGATCATTGACAACTTCTTCTAGGAAATATGTTGTTTAATAAATGTGTAATTTTTTTAGTGGTTTGGTATAGAGAGAGAGTTTGCAAAATATGAGCTATGGTTCAATTTTTCAACCATTAGGTGACCATGACTTCTAGCATATAGGTTTCCCATAATTTAAATAAGCTACAATGCAGCATACATAAATGAGATGAAAATATTTTAAACCCAAATCCACAAATTATATTCAATGAGAACAAATTATGAAGGGATAAAGAGTATGAATTTCACTAGATGAAATGAAAAAGAAAAAAAGATTTCTTTTTAATCCCAAAAGACAAATGTCACTGAGACAATTAGAAGAAAATAATGTCTCCAGAGGAGAAGGTTAATGTGAACTTATTTAGACACACAAGAGTTTTCTCTAAAAGTGAAAAATGAAACAAAACCCAACAAGGGTCCTACCGTGCATGCCAAAATGTTTCACCAAATAGTTTGCATAAAAGAAATAAGGTAAGAGATTAGGAGGAATACCTATAAAATCAAAGATCAGAGGTAGAATGTGCACGTTGTTGACCATTTGATCAGAGCTGATTATGGAGAGCTTCCCTTTGGCTAGAAGGAACGACCTATAATAAACACAACAAGACCACAAAATAATGTTAATAATATAGGTTAGTGGACTGCCTATCGAGTTCTAGATCCGGGAAGCGAGGTGCTTCGTAAATGGTTGTCAATCCACTTTCAAGTACAATTTTATACAAAAATACCATGAAATATCAAAATCCTACTATAGTAGTATGATTTAGGTATCTCATGCTAATAGAATAAGTAAATCTTATCTAACAAAAAAATTTACGATTAGATATGAAGGTTTGGTGGGTTGTTCCTAGTTTTGCTGGTCTGACAGAGGTCTAATAAAGGGTCTACGACTGATCAGGTGTGGTCTGGGTTGGTTTTGGTTGAATTGAAGGCTTGTTGGTTAGAGGGTATAAAATGACATAGAGACCGATATCGGTCAGGTGACCGACACTGGTATAGGGTGAAACCGATGGCGGTAGGGTAGATAAACATCGGTAGGGGCAATGGGTAATAACTTAATAAAAATGGATTTTTAGCCTCTCTGTGATTACACAGAGAGTGAGGAAGGTGTGGTTAGGATCATAATATAATTGAGAAGACTCAGGAATGTAGAGAAAGAGGTTAGGAAAGGTGGAAAGGATTAAAATGATTGGGTTGGTGGATTGGTAGGAAGATGGAGATGTCCGAGTAATAAGCAGAAATGGAAATACTGAAAGAATTAAAATATCTACAGTAAAGTAAACACAAATGATGAAAACCACGTTACTTACTTGTTGCTATGAATATCTCATGAATGAAGGTGGTTGGTGGTTAATAGGTGAGGTAATGGCTAGTTCAGTGCCGCAGCATTACAACTATGTGTTCATATGGATACTCCAATGATCTGGCAGAGAACTTGTTCCTTGTGCTTCCCTCGGTGGTGTGTAGACATCATTTGGATGAAGGAATGGCTCTGTGATTCATGCTTGATTGTAATATAACTCCCAAAACTGAATGACCAACCCGTGTAAAGAGTTATAAAATTGTATATAAAGGAACCAATGGCGGTTTAGGTGACCGACATCATCGACGATAAACCGGCGTCGATTAGTGTGAATTAATAAAATTTACCAAAAATAGCCTGATCTTTACTATGTTTGGCATGATCTTGATTGCTAATATGGTCCTCAAGTGAGGGTTGGCACTTAGATAAGTGAGAGTTTTTTTGGAGAAGGAATAGGACTTTAATTTTAGGGTTTAAAAGAGTCCCAATTGTTTAAGATAAGTAGAGACTCGATCTAGGTTAATTAATAGGCTAGGAATACGTCCATGGTGAGATGTCTAGATGATGTGGCTAGGTAAGGTCTAAATTAACTTAATTAAATTAATTAAGTTAATTAATAATATAGAATTAACATTAATTCAATTGAAAGTAATTAAATTAAAATGAATGTGGGGTAAGGGGTCATGGTTAGTGAATACGTTACGTCAATTAATTAAAGGGAACTAAGTGGATTGTAACCCAAATTTGGTGTCTACACTCTCCTTAGCTCCATGGCTTCCATCCTTCATTTTTCCCAAACGTGCAAAGTGCAAATGAAAAGAAATTAGACAAAAGTGCATAAAAGAATCCCATAAGGATTTTTAGGGCTTGTTGGGTCAAACCTAGATCTAAGGGCCCTAATAGATCTAATCCAAAGGTTGAGAATTGTCCCTACAATTTTAAGTGGTTGACATTTTTATGGGAATGGGTTTTTAATAAAAGGTATGGGTAATAAGTGATTGGGGCCACCTAGTGCTCTTAGTGGGTTAGGATAAGGTATGCCCCTTTCTACTATACATAAATAAATGACTTTTGATTTAGGGATTGAACCAATAATATTGGGCATGGGGTTTATATAATATTATAGAGGAATTAAGTTAATTAAAATAAAATAATATATAGTTAATATAGTCAAATGATGAGCATGGGTGTTAAAGTTAATATGTGAAGTAAATGTAAACCAACTTAGGAAATGACCCTTTTACAACTTATGAGAATTTATAAATGGGTAAAATAACGAGATTGACCTAGATAATATTTTAAATAGAATTAATGGAATCCTTAGAAGAGGGTTGGATTCCGAAATGCATTTTAAATTAAATTAATAATATTTAATTATTAATTTGGTTCCGATTACCTTATGAATGTGTAGAGTTAATAAAGCATAATTAAAGTGTATTGACTTGGTAACCTTTTTAAAAAATCTGTAATTTTCCTCAATAATTAAAGGGGATTGATGTGGTGTTGGAGAGTTGCATTTGTGGGCGTTACATGCATTCTCCTATCAATGATTTCATGTTCCCCCAAAGAGGGAGCATCATTTTGGGGTTTTACATACTAACACAAAGATTATACATCGGTTCGGTTAAGTTATATACAACGAGTGGGTTTGGACTAGTCTACGATCCCTTGTACACAATGGATTTTAAGGACATATTGTCCTTAGCATTCGGGGGAGCCATTAACGGTTGGAGGATACACTGGAATTCCTCCCAATACTTATTTTACCACCGACGTCGGATGTCCCAAAAAACTAGGATAGTATTGAGATCTCTACACACACATTCAAGGAAGCGATTACAGGAAGGAGACTAATAGAACTTTTCCCTACACTTCTTGGTCGGGGTAGTGTGAGATTGCTGAAAAAACTCGTAGTATAGGATATCCTTCTATACTCTCTTTCGACATGGATCAAGTGCACATGTACCATTTACACTTTTTCATTTGCATATTTTACATGCTTTTAACATTCATATACATGAGTTTATTACATTGCATTCTTTTATACATACATACATATATGCCAACTTGATCATTTTCTCCTTGCAATTTAGTAGTATGAGAAACAAGCGAGTCAAATGGGGAAACAACAACAACAAAAACATCAATAACAACACTTTTCAACAGAACACACTATACTAACGATGCGGGTACATCACACATTACAACAACTACACATGAGTTTCTTCCCTAGGTTCACTCTCATCACTTTTCTTTGCACATTTTCATCTTTAGTTTCCATGCTCCTCCATATTTTTTGTCATTACATGCTTTGTCTAGTCAATCAACACGCTTTATTCTACAATCTTCATGGACATCGGTATGCATCTCTATATACTTTATGTTACCGATATTTCCGCTCATCAACATAAAGTGGGGAAAATGTAGTCAAAAAATCATGCACTTTAGATACTATTTAATCCGGTTTCATAATACTATTTATAAGGTTCTTGAGTGAATAAATTACTAATTAACCCCCATATTTTGGCCATCTTATTTTAATTTATTTTGTCATTCCCAACCTTTTACACCTACATGCCTAGTTAGGTTTTGTCACTTGGCATTATTTTATCTTGATTGGGCACCCATGGGTGTCCTGGTCCCACCATGGGTGCCCTAATCATCATTACAATTTCCCGCAACTTTTTGGGGCTCTTTCTAGCCATTTGAGATATTTATATTTTTGGTGGTAGACCATTTCGGGGTTAATTACAAAATTAGATCAAGAGAACCCTATAAATATAAAGTTATGATACCATAATGAGAAACCTAGCATCATTCACTACTATCATCCATCTATTACATTTGAGATCACGACATCCACATAGCTCCATTACAATGCATAAGGCTAGGACATCCGCATCACACATTTCACAAGGGGAGGGATTCTATTCTATTCCATGCACACATGTTATTAAATTTTCTACATTTATCTATTACTCGCTACTTCACAAAGTGTGACGACACAAGAGCACCTAGGGTACATTATACACACTCACAAGATTTACATTTGGGTCTTTGTTGGCTAGATTTTTTGTATATTTGAAAACCTAGGTAGTCATGAGATAAATCTCCCTCATTTACCGGTGATGCTCTCGTGTAAGATTTTTTAGTTATATGTCATAATATCTATTTTTTAGTATTACTTTAACTATGTAGCTCATGAACCATAGCAGAGCATTACGCAAACAAGTAAGCACTGTAAAAGAAAGGAAAAATCTGTAGAAGAGGAAAATAATAGGAAACGGGAAGAAATGAGAGAAGATGTGCAACCCAATCAATAGTTTACAAAGTTGATCACATGCACATAGATTAAAACAAATAGATCATGAAATACAAAATTCAAAGCAAAGGAAAGTTTCAGATCTAGATCTAGAATAACACAAAGTTTATGAATAGATCTAGAAAGAAATAAGAAACAAAATGCACCGTTGACACAAAGTTCTTCTGGAAATCTATCTCCTCTCTATTCCTCAGCTTTCAGAAAGCTATCAAGGGTTTCATATCAAAGTCTGGAACACAAGAATGATGATTAAAAATTCTGATCCTTTAACCCGTAGGTTCATCCTCTATTTAAAGTTTATAAAGGGCAATTAAAAATAGGAAGCTTTAAATGAATTCCCACATGCAGAAGCTATGAAAAGGGAAACAACTGGAAATCTTCTTCATGAAATTCCTCTTTACATGACATGCATGATTTATAACTGAAAAATAGAGCCTTCTATTTTGCATGTTTGCCACCTATTTCCAAGTAATTGACTTATTCAAGTAACAAATTTTAAACCAATCACTTAAGTTTTATAATTTAATTGAGTGCTCAATTAATTTATCAAAGAAAATAAAAGATAGAGGAAAATAAATAAGAAGAAAATTGCAACCCTCTAGTCTTGTACTTCTTCCATATTCTCAAAGTTCTCCAGAAATCTGTCTCCTCTCTATTCCTTAGCTTTTAGAAAGCTATCAAGGGTTTCAGCTCAAATTTTGGAACACAAGAATGTTGATTACAAATTCTGATCCTTTAACCCGTAGGTTCTTCCTCTATTTATAGTGTATAAAGGGAAATTACAAATAGGAATCTTTAAATGAATTCCCGCATGCGGAAGCTATGAAAAGGGAAACAGATGGAAATCTTCCTCCTGAAATTCCTCTTTGCATGACATGCATGATTTATAACTGAAAAATAAAACCTTCTATTTTGCATGTCTGCCACCTATTTCCAAGTAATTGACTTCTTCAAGTAACAAATTTTAAACCAATCACTTAAGTTTTATAATTTAATTGATTTCTCAATTAATTTTTCAGAGAAAATAAAAGAAAGAGGAAAAGAAATAAGAAGAAAGTTGTAACCCTCTCAGTCTTGTTCTTCTTCCATATTTTGCATGTGGTTGACTCTTTTTCCTTTGATTCTCACCAAACTGGATTTGGAAGCTATGCATGATTGTGATTTTCTTGTGGGTATTGCCTTTGACATGTCTTCCCTTCTATCCTTGAAGCTTTTGTAATTCTTCTTTAGTACATGCACCAATGCAATGTTTTCCATAAATACCTTTGACAAAACTCATCATCTTTTATTTAAAATTGCATATGAGCAATTTTAAATTCTAGAAAGCACTTTGGGTGAATGCAAACACAAGTAAATTCAATGAAGGCTTCAACTGGAAGATTGGGAGCACATGCACAAGCTTCTGAAAGGAATTCTTCATGCAATGACTTCCACATGGGTTGCGTTAGAAACAAGAGGATGAAATTTTTCCAGAAGCCTTTGCAATTATGAGAGTTGAATCTATCAATCAAATTGGTGATAGGTTTAGGGCCTATGTCTATATCATTGACTTAAAAAATTTGAAAGCTATGCATGATTCTCCTGATATTTATCTTTCATCATGGTTCATCATTGCTGGAACAATCTTTATCTCGAACTCGTTTTCTTTTAATTCAGTTAAAATCCTTTACAATTGGATCAATTTGTGCAGATCTGACAACTTATTCAGATTCGCAAGATATATTCAATATATCTGACATTGATTTTAACTTATTTTCACTAATATGAGCACCGTGATGAATACCTACGCAATTAATTCGGACAAAGATTGAAGTCCGAGCATGAATACTTGATTTATGTCACCAAAATCTGCATATGAAGTCTGCTGCCCTAAAATTTGAGGTTTTGCATGCATGCAAAGAAAGAAAAATATTATTTAATTCACCCGAGCACTTATACCAACATGTAGATAATTATCATAGCAAGAATCAAGTCATTCCAACCCTAGGCGCCAAACCTTGAAGCTCCCTGGCAATGAAAAACACTCTTTAATGCAAAAACCTCCTTCCTTTGGCGCCAAAACCTATCCAGGCTGCAATCCTTTGCAAAAAGAATTAATTTCTTCTTCATTATGGCAGCCCATGCTTATATAATCCTCAACATTCTATTTTTAATAATTTCCCTTCCTATTTCTGGCAATTTAATTAATAAACAATCATGTTTATTCACCTAAATAGGGCATCCAATTATGCATGTTGCTAGTTAATTTTAAATAAATGTATTTTATTTATTTTTAGCATGCATCCTTGACTTCTCCTTATCTCTTCCACTTGCATTGACTTTCCTTCTATTTATGGCGTCAAATTTGGGTGAATAAACCATTAATAAATATTATTAAATGCATTGTATTCACCCAAGGTGGGTCACACTTTTTGGCAAGAGGAATTGCTAAAAATAAGAATTCTATTTGATGGGGAATTTACACCCTGCACTGAAGCTCCAAAAATCCCCTCTTCCACTTATGTGATTTGACTTTCATCATGGGAATTTTTACCCTGCAAGGTAGGTAAGAAATTCTCATCGGTGTTTTAAGTGATTTTTCTTTTATAATGGAAATTTTTACCCTACAAGGAAGGTAAGAAATTCCTATGTCTACCACCTCTAATATTCCCATTGCAGTTTAAGTGACTTTGACTTCATGGGAAAAATTACCCTGCAAGGTAAGAAATTCCCACCTTCCTGCCACAACCAAAATTCCCACTGGCAGCTTAAAGTCTTCCTTCCAAAAAGTGTGACTTGCATTAAAACTGGCCTCCTTTGATAAAGTGTGACTTGCATGGGTGAATAAATATCTTTGTTGGGAAAATTTAGACTACCAGGAAGGAAAAAAATTCCCATCGGTGCTTTAAGTGATTTTTCTTTATTTTATAATGGGAATTTTCACCCTGCAAGGTAGGTAAGAAATTCTGCCTACCTACCGCCTCTAATTTTCCCATCACAGCTTAAGTGACTTTGAATTCATGGGAAAAGTACCCTGCAAGGCATGTAAGAAATTCTTGCCTACCTGTCACTACTAAAAATCCCATCACAGCTTACACTCATTAATTCCAGAAAATGTGACTTGCCTGGGAGAGGCTTTTTGTGCATGACTTCATCTTTTTTGGTCAGAAGCTTGCATTTTGAGGCTGATTCCTTCTGGTGTTGTGTCAGTATATGATATCTAGATGCATCAGGAAATTAAACAAAATATACTAGTGAAGGAATGGACCTAGGGAATTTCACGAGATAAAGTGCGGAGAAAACTAGGAGAAAATGCAAAAGAAATAATAAAAGTGAAAAACGTTGCCAAAAGTTACGTAGAAAATGCCCGAATTCATTCTGGTAAAAACCCTATTGAGACAAGTGAGTAGTGGCATGAAAAACTTCAACATGATTCAAATGGAGCACAATTTACTTCAAATGGGGCATTATTTATTCAATGAATAATTACATAAAAATTTCCCACAAACAAAACTTGGTGGAAGGATAAAATGAGTTTGGGTATCTGGGTATTTGTCGAAATTGGCTCATATGATTCACTGGGAATATCCTAACATAATACATACATCTTCTAGAAAAAAAAACATAAAAAGACCCGTTATTTTAAAAGAATGATTTTTTTAAAATGGGTAGTCCCATATTTCAGGGTGAAAACTGGGGACACCAATCTTAAATGTAGTGCAATGCTCAGTTACAAAGTTCACTAATTTGTTAGGTGAGATCAATCCAACCCATTCATTTGCATTGTAATTTTTAGGTTTTTTTACTCCTACTTGGTATTTTGAGTCTCTTTATCATCTTGGAATATCAGCAACATCCGTAATAGTGCATCAAAGTTAATGTGATAGACAATGAGGGTTTTAGACCATCTATCGAACCTATGAAGATTAGTTTCAGAGATTTTACAAAGATCATGGCATCAATTTTATAGACTAGAGTGACCATAGGTGCCCTAGTCCCTCTCATGGAGCTCTAATCCAAGTAATCGGTCTGGATCCATCCTTTCTGGATCTCTTGCACATTCTTTCCCGCTTCTTAATTTCCCTATCACCTCGCAACACAATCCCGCAAGCATCGATTCGAGGATAGAGGCAAGAACTAAATGTAAGAACTACATACATGATGACACATTTATAGTAGGTTGGCGGCATATCACATCATATTTACTTGGATTCTCATCGCACAATAACAATATCTACATCACTAATGCATTGCACTAAAAATTATGCTTTAGTCCCTATTATATATCTATGATGTCATTGCTTCACATGCCATAAATAGCATACGATGTGTATTGACCTCGTGTTCTTGTTATGTACTCTAATTTTTGACGTATGTCTTTAATTAAATTATGACATTATTATGCATGTTATATCCTTGATTTTGGTATGTGATCTATATTTTGTGTATTTTCCCCTTTTTGTTTTACTATTTTTTATTTTTGTGTTTGCTCTTGTTTTACATTTTTACTCTATTTAGCATGCTTTCTCTTTATTTTGTATGATTTTTCTTGTTTAGATTGACTTTACATACTTTCTCCTTACTTTTTGGGATTTGAATGTGCCTACTGTGATTTAATTTGTTTCCTCTACTTTCTCTTGTAGCAAGAAAAATTTGGTCATATGGAAATGGGTAATATTTATTTGACATTTATCCCAAGTATTATAGCATTTACTTATTTATTGAACAACTCAAAGTCTCGCACTCTATCCCATATCCTAATTTTACTAAGTCACACCTATCTTTCAACTTAAAAATTCATGCAACACTTCACATTTTACATACTACATCTACATATTATCTCCATACATGCTCTAGTCTTACTCCTATCTTAGATCTAATCCCATATTTATGTTGGAAAATTTCATCCGAATGATATAGGCTCAACTAGTTAACTTTTCCACATGTTAAAAACCCATCCATTATATCTCCAACATTCATATTTTGAAATGCATAAATTAACTTGGTCATCCTACATGCTATTTCTAAGTTTTTTTAGTGAAGAAATATTGAAATAATAATCTATATAAATATATCCACCCTAAGATATTTTGAGAATATAAAGATCCCACACCAAAAACACACTCTAAGATTTATAATACACATTTTTTTACTTCTTGAATATCATTCTCCTTGTTACTTGGAGTTTTCATTTTAAGATTAATTATTGTTATATTAGATTTGAATCGATAAAGATTCATTCCATTCTTTAATAGGAAAACGTCACGGGGTTATTAAAGTTTCATATTAATAGAAAAGATTCACACTGCACATAAGTATCACATATTTGGAAAAATACTACATGATTAAAAATCACCACATGCCTAGACAAGATTCTTATGCATGGGAAAACATTCTAGTCTATGAGAATCATCACATCCAAGGAGAAGTATCACATGCATTAGAAAATCATTGTGTGCATGAAGAAACTTCTTTGGGACGTGAAAACAATTACATTCATACTAAGAAAATCCCCGCCACAGAAAACAATAGATCACAAGAAAGGAAAATCACTTATCTATCTTCTTAAAAATCATAAATGTATGATATTCAAGAAATTATTACAAAATTATTTTAAATTGAATGAATAGATTTACTTGTATGCTCTAAAGTATAACAAGTTTCCTACAAATTCTTGAATTATTTCTATATCAAATATCCTATTTAGTATTTTTTTATTATTTTAGTTTTCAAATACCGTCATAATTAAAAGTCATAAAGATGAAAAATAGCATTTCATTTGAAGAATATGTATGTATTTAAGTATGTGTTGTTGAGAATATTATGTTAGTACTCACATGAAATTGAGTTAATAAATTAATTGTACATATCAAGAATATTGTAATGAATTGTTGTTAACAACTCATAATTAGAAACAATATGTGTGTTAAATAGTATATATATCAATAATGAATGTTATGAAATTTGTAATATCTTTCATAATAATCTAAATTTGATATTAATTATCATACAAAATTAACATTATAGAGATATAGTCCTAAAAATATAATGTTTCTCACATTGAAATGCAATAAATGATTTTTTTATTGTATTTGATTAAAAATGTTGTGTTTACCTTGTTTAATTATGAAATCTATCTAAATTTAACATTTGATATCGGTGGAAAAATATTAATCTCAATATGGTCTCTTAATCTACGGAGGGGTGGCCTCTATTAAATTTCCTGAGATAAGGGAAATCCTATATTGATATAGTGTTTTAGTTTCCTTAGCTTAATGTATTTGTTCTATGTAGGTTAAGTTTGTATACTCATTTATTGCATTGAATGATCTCTTGAGCACCAAATGAATGCAGTATTCATATGGGTTTGTAGGAAACAAATTTGAGGCACTAATGTAATATGAACTAATCCCATGATTTGTTTTTTAATTTTCTCACCTTGTAGTAGGATCATAATCCACTCAACACATTGTAGTTTGATATTTGTGCCATCCATAAGCTCCTGTAAATATTGCAAAACAAAGGTGGTTTACCATGGATATTTTGAATGTTAGATAAACATTTGTGCATTGTAAAACTTAAAACCATAGATACCTAGATTGGCTATAAACTTATTACTAAAATATATGACCAAGGTGGTTAGATGTCCAAAACCCTAAACTGGATAAAAATAACATAGTAAGAAGAGTGACAATTACTCATGCATTCTTCAAATATAGTCATTGTAGTTTTTTTGAAGCTTTAGTTGTAGGGATTGTGTATGTGTACTATTTTGTTCAATAGAGTTATATATGTCAATGTCAATTTGTGTTAATAAGTAATATTTAATTAATGTCTTTATTTATTATTTTTTTATGTGTAAATTAAAGAGTATTGTCAACAAAATTAGAGTGTGTGTTTAAGTCTAGGAATAGTGTTTTTCTCAATATAGTTATTTAAAATAAGTGTCTTTAATCAAGTTATAGTAGTATTGTTTCATTAAAAACTGTTAGAAAAAGATATATAAAAATTTCCTCAAAGACACATTTTCAATTAAAGTTGGCTTCTATTGAGTATGTTAGTCTTGTGAGGAGGATTATTCTCTTCTTGAAACAAATTGCAGATGAAACTCATAATCAAATTTAACATAATAAGGAGAAACAAATGGGAGGATGAAGGAAACACAAGAAGGAGGTAAACTAATGACTTCTCATTAGTCACTAGTGATGGAGCCATGAAATTACATTAGTGACAACCAACTATGAAGAAATGACTAAATCCAAGACTAGTAAACCATTGACAATGAATATTTGTAATTTCGATTGAGATCAGAGTGGCAAAGTGATCCATAATGGTGGATACATATGAAGAAAATGAGGAATAAGTCCTTGTTAATTCTTTTTTAGTATTTTAAATTTTTTGTGGTTTGCAAAATAAAATTTGTATCTGGGTATGGAGTTTCTATATTTTTCCGTGATGTTAAGATAATGAAGATCTTATACAGAATATTGTAGCATCATGATACTTGTATGTGTAGGTTCATGTTGTGTTATAAACCTATATCATGTGTAAGTTGTTGGTTGTCTTGTAAAATGATCTAGATGTATGATTTTTTTGTTAGAGCCCTTGTAATATCATGTTCAAATGTGGAGGATGTACAAAGGAGTATATTTCAATTCATACTTGGTGGTTTTTGTATCCATCCATGAAATTCTTATGTGAGAATACAAATTTGTTTTTTTGTGTGTAAACCCAATGCTACATGTTTGTTGAGTTGTGCATAATCTTGTATGATGAACATGGATCAAGATCATGAGGAATCTTCGTAGTGACACACTATAGTTCCGGACTTTGATGATATCTCCCATGTTCACACTAAGGTAGAATTTTAGGAATATTGTGTTAGTACCCACATGAAAGTGAGTTAGTTAGTAAAATAATTGTACTTGTGAAGAATATTGTGATGAGTTATTACTAACAACTTGAGAGTTAGAAATAATATGAGTATTAGATAGTATATATTAATAATTAAATGTTGTATAAGATTTTAATAACTATCACAATGGTATACAAGCAAGAATAATTAAAGGATATTATCATTATATAGATATGGTCCTATAAATTTAATGTCTCTTACATTTTTTATTATTGGTAAATGCTTTTTTGATGGTGACCATACCCTAAAGTACAACAAAAGGGTTAAAACTCGATACAAAAATAAAGTGCATGAAGGAAGAGGGTCTAAGAACCTAGATAAGTAAAGAAGAAGTAAGAAAAGAAGCAACCAAAATTCCCAATAGAAACAAAAATAACAGAGAAGGCCCGTAGCCAATCCACCATCAACTAACAACCTAAACTCAACATAAAAACAACAGCCCCAACCCGGATAAAGAAATAAAAGTAAATAGTTGAGAACCTCAATGAAATAAATATAAAAGAAACCAAGAATCGGTTCGAATACCGAGATCTAAGACTCATTTTCCTTGGTACTAAGATCCTATTTGAGGAAATACTTTTCTTATTTTGGACTATCATCCAGTTCTCCTTGTTAGGATCAATGTCAGAATCCAGCCCAAATGGAATATTAACCTCCATGGAAGAAATAGGCCTGAATTTTGAATTAGAAAGGGGTGATTTTACCTCATTCAATCCAGGAGGGGTCATAGAGGATTGAGTATGTAGTTTGGGATGAGGAACCTGAGGAGGTTTCTTAGCTAGAAAAAGGATAGATTCGGCCCTAGTGGGACACGTTACAGAAGATTCGACATGAACAGATGAATCTTCAATTTTGTAGTGTGAAGGAAGATACCCCTTCCACTAACGCATCGACCCTAATTATTGGGCTTGGAGCACCCAAAATCCTTGATCAAGTGACCAATTTCATAGAACCTATGGTAGCAGAAGGCAAACTTGTTATAGTCCAATCATTGCATCCATACCCTCTCACCAATCTGCAAGTTTATCTTCTTGGGGAGCTCAGAGATATAACTAGGTCTTCCAAAATCCAAGCATAAGAGGTATGCAAAAACATTTTGGTGGACGCATCAACTTTAAAAAAATCCTAATGTATTTCCAATGGCTTCAAAGCAAGGATCACACCAAAGTTGTAAAGATAGACCCAGAAGCCTGATCAAGATTGGAATCGTGTCAAAAGAATTTTTTAAAGGGTCAAACGATGGATACAATAGTTTTTTCAAAATTCCATGATCATCCTATAACCAATAGCCTTCATGGATAGCATCTTGATCTTCACAAGATTCTAAAATAACAATAAAATAGGCTTTATAGCAAGGGTAAAGCTTAACTTTACCCTTGATAACGTGTCTGTAGTTCCCACTCCTCTTTGACACTTATTATATGTTGATTTTGATTACTGTTGACTTTAGACATGGATATTACTATATCATTTTGGTTTAGCATGATGTTAGATGATAGAGATATTTTGACTATTGATGGACTTTGATTCATAGTTGATTTGTGTGGTTTCTTAGAGATGTTGAGAGATAATTTTATATTGATGATGATGATGTGTTGTTGGCATATATATTACTAACATTCAAAATTCTCATCATGTTGACTATGATATAGATTTTGAACTAATCTTGTGATCTTGTTGATATTGATAAAAAGATAAAATTGAGATGTTGTTGAAATTTTAGACAAATGATAACATTGTTAGTAGAAATGATGAGCTAGCTATATACATATGGTTATTGATTTATGTTCATATATTTATCATTGATGTTTTGATGTAGCCACGAGGCCGAAGGAGTTATTGTGTGATTTTGCAGGTGACTATATCACAACAATCAAAAAGGGGATTAGAGACTAACCACAACAAAATACTAGATGGATACAAGGAAGGTCACCATGGAAACTTGTGTTGTGTTTTTCTTTTTTTATTTTGCTAGGGGTTCCCATGGGGATGACCTCCAATTATGACCATGGTCATGTCGAAATTCTTCCTTCTTATTTTATTTATTATAAAGTATGTGTTGATGTCGAATCGCAGCACTTCCCTAAATGTCTCGCAACACGATGGGTTGAGACTCTCAGTACGATTGCATAACATGGAGATTTTCCCAAGTGTGGGACATTGCGAAAACGGAAAAGCTCTCCGGATGAACGCCAGTTCCTATTCCTCTGTTCAGATGCACACGTAGAAAAAGTAGAGGGTTTACAAAAACCTAATCTAATCTTGTCAAGGAGACAGGGTAAGAAAATGCATAAAATAAAACCTAAACTACAAAGGTGATGCACCGAGGAATGAAGAACACCTGTCTTGCCAATAAACACAGACCATTAAAATGTAATGCAAGATCATACACAGATAGCCAGATTCACAGTGAAAGATCAAGGGGATGTAAATGAATACAGAGAGGGTTGAGAATCATCCACAGACATGCATTAATTTGCTCCAAAGATTGATACAACACACTGCAAAATGCCAAGAGGCAAGGTTGCATTACAGTTTCAAATGGGAGGTTTTAACTCCACAAGTTCACCTGCCAAAGAGAAGAAGGGAGGGGCAAAACAGAAATGTCCAACCTTTAGAAAGAAGCCCCTCCTTACAATTTATAGGAAGAATGAGAGAGAAAAGAGAGAGGAATTCGAAATCTGCCCCAACCACCTCCAGAATGCACTTAACTCATCTCATAATGATGGTAGGTGAGAACCCCAGCGAACCCAAAAGTGGAAAACTATATTTTGCATTTTTAAGAATTTGTTCTCACCCAATTAAAGATATCTAGTTGTAGTTGGACAAAGGACCTCGTAAGCTTTCCAAAAATTCCAACCTTGCATGAATCCAAGCTCCTAGCCAAAATTTATGGCCATCGAATATCTCGCGCCAGGTCTCGCTTCCTGCAGGGCCAAAATGTTGCACCTCCTGAAGGTGTGCCATAGGCGCATCCGTGTGTGTGTCAACATCCTCTTACATGCGCCAAGGTGCAACTTTTGCCTTGTTGACACTCCGTGTCGTGTGCCATTTCTATGCACTAAGGGCACATCCTTTTCTTTATCGACACTCGTGTTGTGCGCCATTTCTATGTGCCAAGGGTGCATCATTTTGCCCTATCGACATTCATTGTCGTGCGCCACTTCTGTGCGCCAAGGGCACATCGTTTTCCCTGTCGACATTCATTGTTGTGTGCCACTTCTGTGCGCCAAGGGCGCATCGTTTTCCCTATCGACATTCATTGTCGCATGCGCCACTTCTGTGTGCCAAGGAAATGTCAGGGATTTGAGCTTCTTTGATTTCTCCATTCTCCAAACTTGTCTATATCTGGGAAAAGATATATACAACAGTATGTTGTTTATTTGTGATGTAATTTATTTCATCATTGTTGATTAATGTGCTTTTATTAAGAAAATAAATCATGTTATTAAGTTGTTTGGGGATGTGAAAAATGTATTCATTTATTAGAGTTGTTGGTCTTTTGGACTATGTGGTTTTTGATTGAGTGTAAGTGACTTTGAGTATTGTACACTCTACCTTACCTTGGAATTTCGGATTTGGGCTTAAGGGCCATTTTTGGAGGCTTGTGGGACAAGCTAAACTTGTCCCACACCTCTTAATTTCATATACCAAACCTACCTATGGATTGGGGGTCAAAAATATACCCCATTATGTGTTTTGTAAGACAAAAAGTGATATTTATTGTACTTTTCTTACATGGGTTTTAATTTTGTCCTTAGGCGGTGTGGGTTTGGATTGTGTGTGTAAGAGGCTTGTCATTCCTCTCAACCACAAATTTATTGTGCATTGGGGTTGAGGTTTGACTTATGATGTGGAGTTAAGTATGAGTGATGTGGCATCCTACATGAATCCACCTCACCCTCCTCTCTCCTTTTTCTATTTATAAAAGTTTAATTGTTTGTTTGGGGGTTACTTGATTTTATTTGTGCTCTTATATTTTTTGAATTTGGAGGATTTTGGAGTGCTTGTTGAATTTTTGGAGATTTTTGGAGTTGGATTGGGCTTGAAGGATCTTGGTGTGTGACTCTTTGATCAAGCTCTACCATGGAAAGGTAGGAGCTACACCCTTGTTTTTATTGTTTTCTCTTATATGTGTATATTTGTATGTTATTGAATGTTTTGTATACTTGTTGGGTTCTTGGGTAGATTGCCTAAGTATGGTGTAGGAGAAGGCTATGGGGGTCTTATATGTAGGGAGGCATAATAGTTTATTTCATGTTTTGGAGGGATTTTGGTTGGGTGCCCCACCTTGGATAAGAGAATGCTTGCATTTCTTACTTGCTTCTTTTGAGGGAGACATATTAGATTTTAGGGAGGCATAAAAGAATCTGGGAGGCATAAGAGGATCTTGAGGGAGGTATAATATTTGTGTAGGGGTTTTGAGATGTATATTGGAGGTTATTTTTAGGTGGGAACCTAATCCCATTGGGAGGCATAAGTGATCTCCCCATAGATCCTTTCAATTGGCCTTGCATTTTCAAGCCTTGTATATTTTGTTAGTTTCCTTCTTGTGATTGTATTTTGTGTTGATTGTGTTTTGAAATGGTTGTGAAATATTTGTATTGTGATGTGGAATCTTTGTAATAGTTTTCATGAGTTGGATCCATCTTTTATTGCATTGTGGTTGGGGCTCGAGGGCCAATGAGGAGGATAACTTCTTCTCCTCATTGGATTATTGGTTGGGTGGAGAGTGTTGCCTCTCCCCCATTTTTGTTGTTGTGATCAAGTGGAGACATGGTGGAGCTCTTATTGGTGATTTGGAATTGGGAGCATTTGTTGAAGTCCAAAAATAAATCCTCCTTTGTGAGAAAATATTTCTTGTAATTCCCACTTAGGTGGAAGACTTGTAGACTTGTATTTTTAAAAAGAAATGTTGCATTGTAAGTTTCATGTACCAAGTTGTATTATTATATTTGAAGGAAGTTCATTAAATAATGTGTATTTTCCTTTCTCTTCAAATTGTTGTATGTAAAGGAATGGATTAGAATGTATATCATGTTTAAAAGTTTACTTGTAATGAAAAAGAAAGAGAAATTTCATTATTCTTTGTGGAAGTTGCATTTTGTAAGAGTGAAGGAAGAACATAGAAGTGTAAAATAATAATAATGTATTTTTGGTGAATCTTAAAGTATAATAGTTTTTGTGTTATCCTTGAGTAAATGGTTGTAGTAGAAATGAAAATATGCACTAAGTATAATAAGTTTCCTTGTTGATAGATTGCATTTTGTTGTAAAAAGGAAAACAATGATAATGAGAATTAGATTAAGTTTCATTTCTTACTTTGAGTTGAAAACAATTTTGTGGGAAAAATAATCTTATAGATGTGTTTCTTGTCACTATAGAAATAGTAAATCTTTAAATGTAGTAATTCTAAGCATGGAATGAATAAATGGAATAACCTTTCAATTGGAGACTTTAGGAATATAAATTCAAGCTAAGGATAATCTTTAAAACACTCTAGTAAAATTTGTTTTTGGAAAAATTATGGAAATGATGGTTTTGTTTTTGAAGAACAAGACCGTTGCCCTATGTAGAGCAGCGGTCTCTGAACCACTGCTCAGGAAAGGTGGTGGTTTTTGAATTGTCACCGAGGTAGGGTGGCAGTTCCATCACTAACGGTGAAAAATACAATCCGCGTCTATGTTATTTTAAACTTTGTTTAACTAAAAATTTAAGCCTGCAAAATTAAAGAGGAAACCTCCAGCAAGCAATAAAGGAATAAATTCAATGTTTCAAACTTGTAAATATTTAAATGGGTATTTAAAATCATTCAATCTCATGGAGTAAAAATGAAGTAGGGTTTTCCCTTGTAGGAAACTAAAAAAAGGATTAACTTTATAACACTCTAGATTTGCAGTGGAAACCTCTACAATCCTCAAATGGAAGGCATTACACCAAAAAATCCATAATATAAACTAAGATAAGCTTGATTCTAGTGAAATTCTTCATGGCTTCTTCCTTTCTTTCTCCCATGGCTTCCATTTCTCCAACCTGCAAATTAAACAAAAGAAAAGTGACCAAATGAGGAGGCTAGGGAAAAGAAAAAGGTTTTAATAAAATCCCATAAGGATAGTTAGGGTTAGTATAGAACCCTAAGATCTAGTGGCCATAATTGATTTGATCTAAGGGTTGAGATCAACCCTAAAATTGTTAGGTAGGAATGAATATTATGGGTGTTTTAAATAATTTTAAAGGTATGTGTAAATGGGTGAATGGGGCCATTTAAATACCCTTGTATGTTAAGTCATTTATTTAGTTCCTAGTATGTTTTAGAAATTAATGAAATGGACATTAAAGCTATTAAGATAATGGAACTAGAGTAACTAAGGATAAGGGCTTATTAAATATGGGTTTGAAAGTTGATTCCTAAGGGGGAAACTATTTAACCTAGTGAAAGGAATTATTGAACACTTTTCTAGTGGTGAAAATTAAATTGACTATAGAATTGGAGTAAGAACATTTAATTAATAATCTAGACTGGGTCTATCCTATAAACTGCAACTTTGCTAATAGAATTTAATTAAACATGTATTAGGTTTGGCACCTTGACAAAAAAAATATCCAACTTTCTGAATAATTGTTTAAGAATTAATGTGGTTTTAGAATGTCAAATATGTGGCGTTACATGTCCCCACTCTTTGTTATCCATTTGAAAAGTTGAGAGAGCTTCAGCCATAGATCTTTCAAGTGGCATATGAGTCCCTAGTTTCCATATTCCTCTTCTCGTCTCAACACCTATTGAATAAGATATTATTCAAACTTGAGAACAGGGGTTTCAGGGGCAAGGTCTAGTGGCTTCCTCACCCTTTTTCCGCTACCCTTAACCATTGTAGCAAAGGATGCCAAAGGTTTCTGAGGAGAGAGACGGGTGAATGATTTTTGACCCCATTCCACATTTTTCACATTGAACTATGTCTTTTCCGTGACATTTATTTGGATTTGTTCCTAGGTTGGAACCAAAATCTCCATTTTCGCTGCGCAGGGTTTTGTAACCACACTAGAGGAATGGTTGTTTCTTCCATTACCATGGCAAGCAGAGGATTTAGGCTTAGCATTTGTTGTTTTAGGGTTCAAAAATGGGATCTTAGGTTCATTACTACCTCCTCCTTTGGTCAGAGATCCGACCTTCGTAGGATTCATCCAAGTTTTGAACAGAGGAAACACGGTTTGGGTTTGCAGAAAATTCCAAACCGATCCATGAAACATCATCTTGGCCGATGCCAAACCCATTGATGGTATTCCCTTTCTTTTCAGCACCAATAACCTTCTGTTTCTTCCACCACCAACACATAGCTACTCTTTTCTCGCATGGTCACGATTAGGGTTCTATATGGTGACAAAAAAAAGTTTTGAATTTTTTTGTGGAAATTTTTGTTTTCTTTTGTTCATTAGAGGAATCATTACATACACACATATTAAATTTATATATAGTCTCTCTAGCCTCGATAAACTTTAACCACGGTGTGAGGTAGGGCCCACTAGGTGCTCAAGTTAAATATCACCTCATATTATATATAGCACACACTTTATACCACCTTCATTATAGCTCGCGCACACTCAGCCTCAATAAACTTTAACCTAGTGTGAGGAAGGGCCCACTAGGTGCTCAAGTTAAATACCACCTCTATACAATTGGTGCACACTTTATATCACCTTTGTATAGTTGGCACACACTTAGGGATGTTGATCGAAGGACATTGGTTGGACTAATCCTCTTACGAGTGGGCATGTGAATGGGGGTTGAACCTTGAACATCCTCTTAGTAAATGCCTAGCCTTTACCAATTCATATTGTATAATATAATCAATATTTCTACATTTCAAGATTCTTTATCAGTGTTATCAGAATGGGAATTTTTGTGTAAGAGTGTGGATAAATAAAATGTGACCTATCTATCTTCCCTTTAACCTGGTTTTTACTTCATTCATTTTCATCATTTGCACAACAAAAGTGTGGAGCTGTTTGGTGTTTTCTTGTTTAATATGAGGATTTATTTGGCATTTTGAATTTTTCCAAGCCACGTCATTTTGAAACCTATCTCGGTGTCTCAATCTCCACCGCCCTTCATCCATCTACATATTATATGCAACGTGCAACAAATGTTTTGACGAAAACTTGGTTGTTAGCTTTTGTCTCTTTTGTCAATGGCCTAGAGTAATCAGTGATATGGAGGAAACTTATTTGGCTCTACTGAGATAAGTGAGGGAACATTTCTAAATCATGGATTTAGCATGGCTATTTGGCATGGAATTCTTGGCTTTTTAATGTCCTCTTTATGGAGGGAGAAACCATGTCTTGGTGCTTGTTGTTTTTAGCTTGGAATTTTATTGTGCAAGCATATGCATTATCTGTCCATTAGAATTAGTTTGGTCGGAAGATTATGTGAGGTGAATTTCTCATGCATTGTGTTGGATTGACCATCATTTGCATTAAGAGAAACATTTGTTTGATCAATTCACCCATAACTAGTTTGAAGAGCTACTACATTGGATACCTACATTGTTTGGTTGAGAGAATGAAGAGGAGGAAACAAGACCTCCCAATGACCAATGATCAACGTGGCAACATACAACAACCGATGTGGAGGACCTCGACCTATGCAAAGCAACTAGCTACCTCTATTACCTCTTTCTTTGAAGGAACCTGTAGTCAAAAATAGAAGGAAGTGGTTTTTTCCATGGAGCATGTGAAACCTACACTACAAATAATTTCACTAACAACCTATGTGTAGGATATGAGGAGAGGAGATCTGTTGAAGTATTTTGAATCAATTGGAACAACACAAGTTCAAACCCCAACTTCATTTTTCATCATTTCCACTATAACATTGTAAGAGTAGAATGTGAACAACCAATCTATAAATCATATGATCCCATATAACAATTTGAGCACATGGAAATCATGCCCAGAGATGTTCACAATATTGCAAGTAACTATAGAGACATGCATCTTTTGAGATATTGAAGTCAATCCCATGAGAGTGTTGGTTTCTACTTTTCCTTGCTTAAAATTCTTCAAAACTTGCAATTCAAGGATAGTTTAGGTCACATAATGAGTAACTAATTCTTTTTTCTCCATAAAATACCATACGGAGAAGACTGGTGCTAATATTGAAGAAGGATACAAGGAAAATGATGAATTTGAGATTAAAATCCCTTATAAGTTTCCATGTCTCATTACACGAGCATAAAATCTCACATATTCATCCGCAATATTGACAAATGAGAGGACATTTGGTTACAATGATTCAAATATAACTAGATGATGTCCTTGCCATGTAGGAAGATAAAAGGACACATCATGAATAAAAAGATAGTGAAACTGAAGAAGAAGATGATTATGATTTGGGGTACATTTGTAAAAACAATGTAACAAGGGGAGAGTGTTAGTATAGTATTTTTATGATGAAAAGGGATCTTATATTATATTAATGCAATAATATACAAGATATATTTCAACAAAAAGTAGGCAATATGAAAGCACACCTCAAAACCACAAACAAACTAGGTCAAGCCTAGGAAAGCAACACACTAGGAAACACCTAGGCCAATATAAAAATACAAAATTAAGTTGTTGCAACAAACATCCCAGAAGAAGGAGGGTCATGGTCATCAGGCCAACCCGGACCAAGGAGGTCCTTGTGAGCATCTGGAATGTCCGAACAAGTGGGATTCTCCTCTTCAGTGTTGGCCGCCACCTGTGTAGGAGAGATAACAAGATGAAGCCAAGGGAACTTTTCTAAAGGGGCGGGGTTGGAGGTGGTAGATTCAAGTCATCCAAGGTGCACGACTCAAGATCATTTTTTCCCATATTTTAAGTGTATAGCAAATCTATGGTTATCTCCAATGTGCTTCTATAGATACAAGTCTAGGTGAACAAAGTATCGTTGGATGTGCACCACCTTTAGACTCTACTACTATGATATTAGGGGATGCCTCATGTAATATATATACATTAATGTTGTTGATTGTGACCTCAGAGCCCATATACTTTGTGGTGACCCAAACATTTTATAAAAAAATTTAATGATTAATTTGTTGACATGGAGGACTAGTTTATAAAATTTCCCCCTCTACTTTCTGGTGTATTCTATAGGGTTAGAGGGACTATTTATAAAAAAAAAATTATTAGAAACATGTCAATAGTTTCATACCAACAGATAATGTTTCAATTCATTTGGATTTCTCAGTATAAATAAACCATGGATATTTGGTCATGTATATTTCTTATTGCAATTTGTCATGTAAGAAGGAACTTTTGATATCTATTTATTTTCCATCCCTATGTTCGAGCCAATGAGATTACCATCTCGATGGAATTCATCTTTGGAACTAGATAAAAGGTTATTTTGTAATCAACACATGTAACCTATGAAATAACTTTTAATTCAAGATGGTTCTTGTACCCTTAAACAAACCCATCTTCTATATACTTTATAAGTTATGTACCCATTTTAATCTTACTATTTTTCTACCTTTCAAAGAGGGAGTAAATCTCATGCATTGTAATTTTTTAAGACTCGATTTTTTTATCATATACTTGACCATAAAGGATACTTAGAATCATGATGTTTATTCTATGAATTATATGTCACCACCATTTTTGTAAAATGTGAAACACCATATCTATGTATGATATTTTCCTTCTTAGATCTATGGGATCCCCTACTATATCACCAAACTTAGTGCATATTATATGGGCCCATTTTGGTAGAGGTTTTGGTTGTGCATTTTGAATGTTGTATTTTATTGGTGGTGGAGGTTTCATAGTAACATCATCATTAAAAATTATTGAATCCTCAAGAGGTGATAAAGAATTGGAAGTGTTTGATAAAGAAGATGAAGGTGAAGACTATGAAGGGGTGAAATTCTCATCAAAATTGACATCCAATTGAAATAAAACATCATGAGTAATATGGTAAAATAGTTTATAAATAATTAAATCCTGATAATAGCAAAAATAATTATTAGCCAACTCTTCTTCTCCATGGATTTACATTTCTCATTAAAAATAAATGTCTAATCCTCTTCGCTAAAAAATTTTTAATGTGGAAAATTAAGTTTGTTATGGGAACAAGCCTCATTTAGTGTGATACATTCACTACTTTATGGGGCATGTAGTTATGAATGTAGTTGGAATAGTTGATTTTCCCAAGTCAAATTTTAGATTCCATGTTCTTGGACTAGATTATATCATTTTTTATTTCCCCCAAAGTTTCATTTTTTCTTTCACGAAATCCATTTCATTGAGTGTAGGAAACTATATTTTTATAGATAAATGCTTTTGACCAGAGCTATGAACTGGAGTACAATCAACCAAGATATATCAATTAAGCTCAACAATTAGCAAACCAAGATCCACCACACTTGTCTATAAAATCACAAGCTTTCACACATGCACACACCACTAGTGAACCATGAGCCACCATGCTTGAACACACATCGCATGTCTTTTAGCACATGTATTTTGAAGCCATAAATTACCAAAGTGAAACTAGCCTACCATATGATTAACCACTCCACCCAAACCCCATTGGAAAAAATTTGTTCCTTAAACGCTTTTATTATACTAGAGTTATGAACTAGAGTGGTGGAGTACTTTCTTTAAGTGGGATATGGGGGTGGGCTTATGTCCTCAATGTCCAACAAGAAATACACATTTAGAGCACCCCACTATGTTCCACTTGGTCCATATGGAAATTTTGACCCATACCTCAAGGTGTCCCCATGACCACTTATCAAAAGCATCCAATGAACTCAATGGGAATGTAACTTGGGTTGATGATTATAAACTACTTATAACTCACCAATAACCCAAGACCTTGAGTTCAAATTTGGTTCCTTAAATGCTTTTATTATACCATATCTATGAACTGGAGTGGTGGAGTACTTTCTCTAAGTGGGACATGGGGGTGGGCTTGGGTCCTTAATTTCCACCGAGCAATCTGCATTTGGAGTGCCCTGTTATGTTCCACTTGGTCCATATGGAGAATTTCAACCCCTACTTCAATGTGTTCCCATGGCCACTTATCGAAAGCATCTAATGAACTAAATGGTAATGGAACTTGGGTTGATGATTACAAATTACTTGTAACTCACCAATAGCCCAAGACCTTGACTTCATGTAAGGAACTATATATTGATGTTAAATGTCATGATCTATTTAAATGTTCTAAAAATCATTAATGTTATATTCCCCTTATTGTCTTGTTCATACATTCTTGATAGGAAGTTATGATTACTTATCAACAAATTCCTTGAATGAATTAAAGATATCAAATACTTATCTCTTGTAATTTAAAGAAAGTACACTCAATTTCAACGGGATAAGTCATCAACAAATGTGAGAACATACTTGTTCCCTAAAAGAGTGTTGTAAAATATATTATTTAACAATGAACCAACTAAAGGGGATCCATATCTCATGAAATACATTTTGGAAAATGGTTATGATGATGTTTTCTAAGTACACAACCTCTACCAAAACCATCTATATAAGACCACTTAGATAGAGAACCAAGTTTTGTTGACTCATATGTTGTAAATTCATAATTCAAGTGTCCAAACAATTCATGCAAAAGGTTTTACTCAATCAACATGAAAAATAAGTATTTCCTTAAAGAAGACTCAAAACAATCATATACATAGGAATGAAATATGATCAACACTACTTGAAATAATCACAACATCTAGTTTTTGAAAATCCATAATTAAATTATTATTATGAGAGAAATCCAAAATATTCCCGCTTCTAGAGTAAGAAATATGATCAATGGAAGGAATAATGTTTGACTTATAAAAATAAGAGTACATTGTCGATACACCCATCTTGTATTAGAAAAATGCCTAAACATGAAACATGTAGCTTTATATAATCTCCAATTGTTATCTATAATGTGGTGCTACTTTTTTGTGAAGTGAGATGAACACATGTATGTGTCATGTGATGAGTAGAACCTAAATTTAAAATCTATCTATCTAGATGCAATCAATGCACGAGATAAAAGTAATTACCCTTTGTCCTTAGAAGAAGAAAAATAAGAAGTAGAAACTGCAATATTTTTCTATTTCAATTTTATTCTAATTCTTTCATCGTATGACTAGAATATTTCTCTAAACAACATGGTTTTCCAAAAATCATACACTTCTCACCAGCCCTCTTTTTATTCCTATAGGTTAAATTATTATATTTATCGAGACTAGGATCAATGGATTTAGATGTGGACTTAAAATAAGGTTAATTGCATGTTGCCTTGACATTTGTTCTATTCTTTGGTAGTATTACCTTCTATGTTACATGTATTAACACTAATTCCTATGAACATGGAAGGAATTCAATTTTAGAAATATTTGATCGTTTCCTAGTGAGTGTTTTACAAAATATATCAAAAGATGGAATCATGAGTCTAACCTTCATAAGGATTGTAGTAAGCACTTTGATTGGTTCAACAACTATTATTTTGACCTTCAAGAGTATTCCAACCTCATCATATACATATATTTCTCATTTTAATTTTATAATTCTCTAGTGAAGGGTTGTGTAGGTTACTATTGTTTATATTTTGTTATAGGTTATTATAGGTCATCTCGAATTTGTGTGAGAAAGAGTGACATATAAGAAAGATCATTACCAGATAAGTGAATCATATAGAAATTTTTAGCTCTAGGAAATCAAAGGGCTTAATACTATACAAATGTTGTATAGTCATGCCCTTTTTTGTTTTTAGTTCCATAACCTACACCGAAGTATCTACAATTCCATATCAATATGTTACACTATTATACACATCTAGATAATCCCTTATTTGTCTCATACAACTAATTATATCTATCCTTTTTGTATTTGAGAAAGTACTTATCATTTAATAGTTGTTACATGTATGAATGTATTATTATAATTATTAATTCTTAATAATATATGTTTTTTTATTATTGTTAAAAGGTTTTAGAGGGACCTTAACCAAGTTTACAGCAAAAGGCTCAACAAGGCTCAATAGCCAAGTAGTGTGTTTTTTTATCCATGGGGTCCACACCCCAACCAAAAGAGGAAAATGAATAAAAAGCAAAGGCAGGGGCCAACTACCTACAAAGAGCCTAGAGACAACAAATTGAAAATGAAAAGGCAACAACACAACAACACAAAATTGTTGCACCGAGTACAAAGAATCAACAACATTAACCAATAGACTTGCTAAAAATTTAATAACCACCTGAAATCCTAGTAGATTTTTAGGGAAATGGTGATGGTGGGATCCTGTTTGATGCCTTAAACTTTCTTGTAATCTTTCCATTCTTCCAAGCCATATTGGGATGCCACTGGAGTCAGCAGATTTTCCGGATGTGTACCTACATAAGGTCCATTATAGCATTGTGCATAGCTAAGAAATTGTTGTACTTGTCCTCAAGATTCTTAAACTTGGTTTCCAAAGTAGAAATTTCATCTTTGAGGCCTGTGTTGGGGTCCGAGGCTTTCTCTTTAATAGTAGACTTAAGTAGAAATCTACATTTTCTTTAAGGGTTTTAACCACATTAGCCTGCATGTTAAATTTATTTTCTAAACTGGTGCCAACATCAATATCGGGAAAATATAGGGGGATATCATCTACCACAATTTCTTCACCCTTCGTGTCAGATCCCACAACTTCCTTTCCTTTACTGCTACTATGGAGAACCCTTTTTGGGGGTGGCTCTAAGACAAAGTCTCTGTACATTGGATTTTAGAATGGATACAAGTTTTCTTAGGGAGGGGAGAAACCACAATAGGGCATGGGTCATTGCCAACAACACTAAATAGGTACTGACTAATGAGATATATGACACCCTGATGGAGAGGGATAGTCCTCTTATGGCCCTGAACTTCAAGAATGGATTTTTCCATTGACTTCAGAATGTAGTAGGAGAGGCTTACCTTCACCTCACACCTAAAGTGGTTGAGCAAGACCAAATGATACTACGAACGGTGGAGAATCTCCCTTCTAAGGTGACATAGTGTACCATCATCTGTGTCACCTCATCATATGGCTGTGGGATAGAAGAAACTAAAATCCTTTAAACTCGATGGATTCCTTTACACACTTCATACAATATTTCTCACTACTTCCTTCTATGCTAATTGAGGGGGTGGCCTCTTTATTTATAGAACTTCCAGGCTTATCCATCTTATCTCGTAAGATAGGATAAGAAATCCACTTTGACGAATCATATTCCATACCTTAACTCTTATCTGGTACATGTAAGCTTATCTTTTAAGATAAGATAAACCTTATCATTTCACATGGGTTCCACATTTTTAGACTTTTACAAATAAAATACACAAAATATTTATGACCTCACTCCTTGTCCTTATTACCAATATAATATTTCTAATTCCTAATCATGTAGACCCTACTTCTCTACTTACCCCAACTTTGACATTTTAACATTACTGGACCACTTACAACAACTATTTACTTTTTACCACAACATTCCTATTGTACTTTTGACTATTTCCGTACTATACATTATTGGCGGTGTCATACTAGTAGCACCGTTATCTTCTATCAAACTACTACTAATTATACTTAACAACATCCTATTCCTAATACATACATTAATGAAATAGAAATTACGGAGGAAAATTTTAGTGTCGAAAGTCCCTTGTGAGAAACTAATCACCACAGAAGGTAGAGTTACAACAAAAGGAAGATTCATCGGTAAGGGAGAGTCACCTGAGAAAGAAGAAAGAGAGAAGTCCCCTAATTTGGAGTCACCAATAAGGAAGAAGAAGAGGATGAAAAAGGGTAAGACTCTAGCAAAACAAAAATCATGGAGGATGACAAGGGTGATGAAGATGATGAAGAGCATGATGAGGCTTAGAATCATCTTGTGTATGATGTACATGAGTAGATGAAGAATAAATGAAGAAAAGGATGATAACAAGGAATGAACTCATCACAAAGTGGGGAGCAAGGTATTAAACACGAAGGATCGAAGACCCGACCCTGACTAAGGAGTAGATGGATAATACTATAGAGAGGGAAGTGGTAGGAATTATCCAATAGTTGGTGGAGCATGAAGTTGAGTAAAGCACTGAAGAAGTGCTAAAGGAAACCGAGGAGAGTGCAAGTGTAGGAAAGGAGTATGGGAGCATGGGTGGAGACCCCATTTTAGTAGTAAGCTTCCCAAAGGAAGAGTGCACAGGTTAAAAGGGCATAGTAGCAACACATAACCAAGAGATGACTTACATTAATGATCCAAACAAGGTAATGTGTGCGTACTTCCAAATTACTTTACCCATGAACCAAATCCTCATTTGGTCTACTTTTGATGAAGAATGTGTGTACACGCACATAAGGAAAATGTTATCTTGGGATTTTGAGTCCCACGTTGATGAACCCAAGTTCGAGGTAAATCAAGATGTATTGATGAAGATACCAGATGCCAAGGAAGTAAACCCTTTGGTAAATACCCAAAAATTTCTAATTAGAAATTTTACAACATTTTTTAACAAAGCACTAGTGGAGGTGGAGGCAAGACTCTTCGGAAGAAATGAAAAGTAAGGGTCTTGGAGGAATATCTTGAGAAAAATAATGAGGAGATCATTGAGTGGGACAAAGAAATAAAAAATAAGGAATTAATCAGTGCCCAGTTAAGACGTGAGCCGAGGGATGAAAAGGAAAAGGTGTGAAAAGACCATAAGAAGATATAAGCCATTTAAGAAGACATAACCTTGAAGCACTGGACCTCGGTCCTTCTTGAGAATAAATATGAGTCAACCATACACTACTTGGAACACTTAACCTACATCCTCACCATGGAAAGGAGACCACTCGCACTAGAGTTAGTAGAGGAGGTGATGGCACACACGAAGGAGGAGAAAATGAAGATTGGGGAGAAAGTGACTCGGTACTCGAGATCCTTGCCCCAATAAAGACCGCTACACAGATGGCCAAAGCCATGTATGATAATTGTGCCAATAGAGATAGGGTAACAAGCATATTGGTTTCTACACATGAGGCGAGATCTAAAATGATTTTAGGAAAAGCACAAAGGAAATATGGTAGAGCATGATAAGATCCTAGCTGAAGTTGAGAAGAAGTTGGAAGTAATAAAAACCTTACGGGGTTTGATTAAGAATAAGATAAAGTAACTTTATCCCCAATTCACTCATAGGATGGACACGCTAAGTGATCTTAGCAAGTAGATGGAAAGCATTGTAGATATGCTAAAAGCTAAGAGCGAGGAACTTAGTTTTGATGAAGTAAGTGCATTAGTGGGTGACCTACTTTAACAACTATAGGGAGAAGTAGACGCTTGAGAGAAGATATAGGCATCCATAAATAAGGAGTTCCTACTCCTCATGCGGTAGTAAGAATATTCTTCTATTCTTCCATTCTTAATTGTTTTGATATCACTATTCTTTATTATTTGAGGAAGCAGAATGTTTCTGAGGACGGAGAACACACATAGTGTGGGGTGATGTTGGACCCTAAAATATTGGCTAATTACCAACAAACGTGCATGTGTAGGAGGTAGAATAAGGATTTAAAGGACTTAGCCACATTTGGAATCATGGAGTCACTTGAGGAAAAACGTGAGGACTCGAGAAGGCATGATAAGGTGTCACCTAAAACCTTGGAGGTTAAGAAAAATATATTCCTAAAGGCATCATTACTATTAGTGGAAGGTTTGCAAAGAGGATAACATTCACTAATGGAGGACCACATCGACACTTGGCATGCGATCTACTTAGGAGAGAAGGCATGGTGGTGGACATTGATCCTATTTAAAGAGGTGTTGGGACATGAACAGATATAGAGAGAGATAGGAAGTCGCTAGGAGGTATGGGAGTGCCGAGAGAAGGAGGGTAACAAGGTGTTGCAAAAATGTTAGGGAATGCTAAGGGTTTGGATTTCATGGTGCTAGGGTTTAGAGTACTTAGTGCTAGAAGTTTTTAAGGGATACCATTAAGTATATGTATGGGTATTGGGATCTATAACAAGGGATATAATGGGGAAAATCATAGTTAGGATCTCTGATCAGATAGGTTTGTAGGAGTTGAGTCTCTTTCATTTGATGAATATGGTTTGAGATGACCCTTTTGAATGTAATATGGCTACTAGAACTTTGTTAAATCAATATACATGGATCTATTCTATACAACTTGCTTATGGGTGTAAACCCTCATGTTATTTGGCTTATCATGACTTAGATCTAGTTTCTTATACTTCTTACAATGTTTATTAGCTTTTGTGATGCATTAATGTGTAGATCTGTTAGTTATATCTTACGTATTTTTAAAGTAGATGAATGTACTTTTGTTTCTGCAAATAATCCTCCATTAATGGAAGAAATCTCTTATAAATCTCACATAATGAGGGGCTTGGCACCCGCACGTGCCTCAGGTGAGCACCCAATGTATGTTGGATGATATGTCCATGTGCTTGGGGTTGGAAATAAGTACTAATGGTAAAATAATGACTATAGGTTCCATTAGATCCTCATTTTCACCACCTTGGCCATCTTCACCCCAACACCCACCACCTATAGACCAGATGGAGGAGCCACTCCCACGGCCACCTGTTATCCCTCTCCTACAAACCACCCTTAAACCCCCTCCTCTTTTGGAAGGGAAGGGCGTTGCCAACTCTTTAATATGGGTTCTCCACCATCAGCCATGTAGACCATTGTTGGATCTCCTCTCTCTAGATGGGGAATTATGGTTTTGTTGAGATGCGGTTTCTAATCATGATGGTTAGCAGGTGGATCCTCCTTTAGTGAACCAAATAGTGGAGTATTGATCCTTCCTTTAGATGATCCTCCCCCGCCTCCTAGTGTTGCGGCTTGTGCTTAATAGTGGTGGTTGTGTCGGGCATTTTGACGTAGGCCTTGTGGAATTTTATGCTTTTTTGGTGCCCTCTTCGGTCACTCCTTACTATGTAACTCTATTTTATTTTAATTAATATTAAGGGAAGTTATAATAGTAAAATTAATATTGAATAAAATTAATGGAAACTTTGACAAGATTGGTTGATAAATTACAAGTATGTGAATATTTTACCAGATGTCATATGAATTATAAAATGAGATTAAATAATGTATATGTGGTACGATTTAAACTTACATTATCAAAGCTTTTGAGTCCATTTAAAATTGTCACTTTGATTTAATTTTTACACATAACAATTGGATTTAGCTATGGACATGGACTATAAAGGAAACAAATTGAAGTTTAGAATTTAAGTGTAATATACCCTTCCTTGTCGAAGAGCCTTGGCCCATTTTGTTTTCTCGAGGCTAAGGAAGAAAATAAGGGGAGACTAATGTTTTATTGATTTATTATAAAGTGCTTAAAATAAAAATAGACATTATGAAAAAGAACTTATAATAATTTAATGAAGTTAATAATAAAATAAAACATAGAACAAACAACTACATGAGAAAGCACTTAGCATAATTATATTTTTCTAGGAGAAAAGTGAATTTCTAAGGGCAATAAAAATAGAAAAAGGCCACATTATTTTGTATCCTCCCTATGTGTAAATGACGACTTGGCCTAGAAAGGATGGAGGGGAAAATGCATAGAAAAATGCCTTGTATGCTGATTGGATTTTAGGAGGTTGCTTTTGGGTCATTTCTCCTTGAGAAAGGAGAGGTTGACTTTTAGGGAGGCATGCCATGATCATTTTATAATTTTTATTTTATGTCTGAAGCTTAGAGCTTTTGCATAATTTATTCCAAGGATGAAAACCCTTAGGAATTTCCTCTAGAGGATGAAAACCCTTTTAGAGAAGGTGAGGAATTTCTACTCAAGGAATTCCATTAAGCTTACATAGATTTTTAGGATTTCCTAATAGTGTTTATTGAATATTTGCATAAGAGAATAGAGCATATTAGAGAAGGATTTTTTGAGCTAGGCCATCATCTGTTATTCTATTTTCTTCATAGGTGGAGTGACTCACGTCTTGGCTAATATATGTGTATGTAAGACATTCCAAGTCTGATTTATGTTGTCATCTGCTCATCCGATTTTTATAAATTAAAGCAATATATTTTAGTATTTTTATGTGTCTATAAATGCCATTTTTAGAACTATACTTGGCAGCGTATTTGCGGACTTAAATAAATTTTAGACCCATCTAACATCATAAATATGAGTTTTAATACATATTTTAGCCTCACAATTACACAGGATCAGTTAAGTGGAATTAATTAAATGTGATTGTTGATTTCTATGAGATTTTTGTTTACCCTAGTCGTCAATTTACATTATGAATCAGATCTGTAGTAATAAGTTTTGAGATGTCATTTATAAATTGTTTCTTTAACAAGGAATTTCTTAAAATTAATTTACGAAAAATTGTTCCATTTCATATATTACAAGTGGTATCAAAGCATGAAATCCTCCCATCCTGTGAGGAAAACAAAGCAAAATCAAATTTGAATGTAGTTGAAGGGAAAGATGAAGTGGGCCCAAGTCCCTTTCTTTGATGGAATGGAGGAGATATGTGCTAGATCTTGTTAGAGAAATTTAAAACATTTTTGTGTTATAAGCCTATGTGTCAAGATGATTCCTCAAGCTCATTTCTATGTAGATGGATGGAGTAGAAAATAAATGGTGGCATCATCTTTTGAATACCCAAGGGTTGAATCCATTGATTAGCTTGCAAGATTCTCACAATAATTTCTAGAGAGATTTGATGTACAAAGTTGACCAAGAAAAAAATAATGCAATCTACCAAATCATATTTACACTTGGAGAGAAATCAGCCCATGGTCTATTCCAACATGCAAGAAGAAGAAACTCCAAAAGGTATGATTTCTAATGATGAGCAAATTAATTTCATTAGTGAAGAACAAACATTGCTTGTTTGCAAAGTTGGAGAAAATATTTCAGTTCCCAAGGTACACATCAATGAGTCATTGTCACATGGGTTGGATTTATCAAGCAATGGTATTGATGGACATGAAATTGTGAAGAATGTTGATGATTGTATTATGCCTAAAATCTTGAGTCGAATAGGGGTGGTGTTGTTTTGGAGGTTTCTAAATCAGCAGCTGAAGTTAAACATTTTGATGATCTTCTCTTTAAGGAGGTTAATAGTAACAAGGATTCATTGCATCCTCTTCATGCTATGTTGTTTCAGCAGTTCTATCATGTGAATATGCAGCCTATTATGGACAAAGATGCTCAGGATTTGGTGCAACAATGTTCTGTTATTTTGAAAATCGAGATTGATGAAGATCTCGAGTGTCCTCCAGGTATGAAAGTTATGAACATGTGTAAATTTATTTCTGCATAATGAACCATTTCATATTTTCTTCATTCATGAGGAGTATGGTAATACACATTGTAAAATGAAGCATGTGGGTCCCTTGTTCCTATCTCATGATTGGGAGCATTATGAGAGATACATATTGTTGCAAAATATCTCTCATTTGATAGGTACAAGTGCAAGTATTTTAAATCACTTCAGCATATTTTTTCTCTTGTGCATGGAACTTGGAAAAAACAAATTGGAATTATTTAAGGACAATCAATTATGGGAAGGGAGGAATGTAATATCCCCTTTCTGGTGAAGACCCTTAGCCCATTTGATCTTCTCAATGGTTAAGTAAGAAAATAAGGGGAGACTTAAGTTTTATTAATTTATTATAAAGTGCTTAAAAAAATAAAATAGACATTATAAAAAGCACTTGTAATAATTTAATGAACTTAATAACAAAATAAAACATAGAAAAAGCAACTACATGATAAAGCACTTAGCATAATTGTATTTTTCTAGGAGAAGTGTGACTTGCCTTAGGGGAATAAAAATAGAAAAAGGCCACATTATTTTGTAACCTCCTATGTTAAAATGGAAAATTGGCCTAGAAAGGATGCGGGGTGAAAAATGCATAGAAAAATTCATTATATGATGATTGGATCTTTAGGAGGTTGCTTTTGGGTCATTTCTCCTTTAAAAAGGAGAGGTCGGCTTGTAGGGAGGCATGCCATGATCATTTTATAATTTCTTATTTTATGTTTGAGACTTAGAGCTTTTGCATAATTTATTCCAAGGATGAAAACCCTTAGGAATTCCTCTAGAGGATGAAAACCCTCTTAGAGAAGGTGAGGAATTTCTACTCAAGGAATTCCATTGAGCATACACAAATTTTTAGTATTTTCCAAACAATGTTTATTAAAGATTTGCAGCAGAGAATAAAGAAGATCGGGAAGGATTTTTGGAGCTAGGCCATCATCTGTTATTCTATTTTCTCCATAGGTGGAGCAACTCAATTCTTGGCTAATATGTGGTGTATGTGAGACATTCTAGGTCTGATTTATGTTGTTATCTACTCATCTATTTTTTATGAATTAAAGAAATAGTTTTTCAATATTTTTGGGTGTTTGTAAATGCCATTTCAGACATGTACGTACTTGGCAGCGTATCTACATACTTAAATTAATTAATTTCAGACCCGTATAGCATCACAAATCTAAGTTTTAATGCATATTTTAGCCTTATAATTACCTAGGATCAGATATGAGTGGAATTAGTTAAATGTGAAAACTGATTTCTATGAGATTTCTTCTTTATCCTAGTCGCCATTTTCCATTATGAATAAGATCAGTAGTAAGTTTTGAGATATCTTTTATAAATTGTTTCTTTAGCAAAGGAATTGCGTAAAATTCATTTAGGGAAAAAATGTCCCATTTGGGGACATTACATTTAGATTGAGATTAGTTTCTTATTTATTTGGTTATAGAGTCAAAAATATTACAAGGACCAAATTTGAATGCAAAACAAAATCATAATTCTCTCTCTCTCTCTCTCTCTCTCTCTCTCACACACACACACACACACACACACACACACACACACACACACACACACACACACACACACACATGCATGCGTGTGCGTGCTAAATGATAATCTACCTTGTTGGTTGAAATGTTTCAACTATTTTCTATTATAGGGTAATGTGAGATGCGTTCCATCTTGGATGGAATCAAATTTCCCATAATTCTTCTTGGTTATGTCCTCATTTCCTAGAGGTGTACTAAGTCCGTGATATGTAAATAGTGTTTTATCTCATTGCAATAAAAATATTCTTCACTTTACTTTGATGCACAAAAATTCAGTCTATGGACATGACTCATTCTTCTTCATCTTCAACAACTCTTTCCAATTTAATATTGGGTGAATCCAATGAGATTGGGAAGGTAGCATCAATTCCACATAACAATTTAAAAAATGACATTCTTATGGCTCTTTTGGGAGTGATGTGGTCAACCTAAAAGTGACATACAACTTGTTTCATTTTCTCTCATTTTCTTCCATTAGTTTATAGAAAACAATGATTATATTATTGTTACTTTTTTAAAAAAAAATTCTATTACCTTATGGTTAATAGTCTAAAGAGAGATAAGTTGAGATCTTACACCTATTGCAGAATCGAAGAAGTTCAAAAGAGGAAAATTTGAGGCATTATTTTTTAGCATCTTTTGAATTATCCCAAATAATGATTTGGAACATTCTCCTTGATTAATTGCATGTACTACTTAAGAACTGGATTTCATTACTAGAATGGATTCAACCCACATTGCAAAATAGGCATGGCCTAGTGAGAACAAGTGTGTATTGCCATAATTTGGGTTCATATTAACAATAACATCTACAACCTATTATTGATATAGTTCTTCAATAACCACTAGTATGAGTGGTAATGTTGCAATATTTATCCTCCCAAAGAATTGCTAACAAGGTCCACATTTCAAAACCCAAACTCATGAATATTTGAAAAACTTGGCCAATATTAGTAAGATCAAAAAATTAAAATTTGTAAAGAGTGAAGAAAAGTGACCTCCACACTAGATTATGAAATTATTTCAACAAGAACTTTTATTGTTCTTTATCCATGCATCTTTAAAACATACCATCTAATCCTATTTTGAAACATTTTATCCTAGATTACATGCTTGTAATGTATAATCTTAATCTTTTTTCTCTTTAGCATTGAGGTGTTCGAGAAATTATTTTTGAGTCAATAAATATGTAATGCTAACATTTGATTCATTCGTAAAAATTATAAACAAAACAAGAGGAGAATTATATTGTTTATTTCTTTCCAGAGACATTATCTTTTCCTTTACATGACTTTAATTAGTTTATGATATGAGTTGGCATAGATCTCTTCCATAAATTAAATTAGTTGATATTAAATTCAATTCAAAATCTTTTACCTTCACTACAAATCCTCCTATTTTCTAATTATTGAGTTAGGATATATTTCACATCCATGTTTAGAACCATCTCCACAGTGTGACAATTCAAATTACAAAACCTAAATTGTTTTATAACCTTGATCAATATATAAACATGTTTCTCGATGAAAAAAAGAAAATTTTAGATGATGATATTTGAATCCACCACTCATAAAAATGATTGGATATGCAATCGCATTTTCATTATTTTAAACAAGATTAGTCATAAATAACAAGACTAGTCAACAAAGTATATTTAGATGAGTAACTATATATAATAAAATAATTTCGAAATATTGAAAAATGAGCACCGGTGATTTGCGTTAGCAACATTAATCTCTTCACATGCTCTCTTTTCCTTAGAGCGTCATTTTAAAGAAATATTTCCTATCATTATATAAATTCTATGTCTTTGATAAGATGCATAAATTAAGAACAAATATTTTCAAAATGTTTACTTTATCGGCAATTGAGTGAACTCCAATTTTTCTCATAAAAGAGTTATCTATTTATTTTCTCTCACCCTTTATAAATTAACCTTTAATCCTTCCTTAAGAAACCATGCATTCTAAAGTTTACCTTCAATAAACAAAAAAATATATTTGTACAAGATATAGGGAAATACTTTGAGCTTTGCATCTCTCAGCTAAAGGGATGTACAACTATTGTTTTATTATTCATATCATGAATCACCAGGTTTTTATCTCTTTGTAAATTCTAACTTCCATTGATAAAAATGAATGGAATCCTCTTATATGTGAAAATAACCCATGTGGAATTTGATGTAATTATGTGTTGATCTTTTGGTACTTCAACTTATTTTTACACCAAGAATACATCAATCACTAACATCATATTTTAACATAATATAACATGGAGCATTTTATTAATGCTCAAGGAAGGGCAATTATATTTCAATAAAGCATGTATCAAGTTTCAAAGATTACACAAATCCTTATCTTATTACTTTTATTCTAAATAGGTATAGTATTAGAAACCCACATGGATTAAATAATATTAATGGTACCATCTATTTTAGGATCCCTTTTCTTCTTGTAAGTACTAGTATTAGGCTTGATAGGATGTTATGTCACATATTTTTGATATGAAGGAATTCAAACAATCATATGTAAAAAATTAATGATATTTTAATAATTTTTAAAAAAGATGTGGACTTAAAAACTCTTATGGAGAACAACATTTACTAATATTGAATAACCCAGGTTGTTCTTCAAACCCAATATTTAATTTTTCATAGTCATTGGAATATTGAGACTCATATTGCAATTTCCTTTTGATAACATGATTACTACAAAACAATACCTTTGGCTCTTTTTATATTTTAGCAAGATAGCCCTATCTTATTTTATTTCACTTGTGTCTTATTCATCATCAACTTGAGGATTGGATCCTCTATAAGAGGATTCACTTATGTCAAATTATAAATTTATGAAACCATCAACTTTTGCAGGAAGATAACAATTTGTTGGTTGTGAAAGGACTTTCCAATTATCGAATTTGCAATTACACTAAGAAAATAGAGCATTTAATATCCTATTTTCCTTTAGAAATATAGGATAAGGAATTAATAAATAAACCAATGTAAATAATACATTTTATTTATCAAACTTGTCTTTGAGAACTATAATTATAGAGAAGATTTTTTTGTAAAAATTAGTCCTATACTCTTTTTCTATAATATTTAGTCACTTTTTTTATTGAAACTATTTATTAATTTTTTTACGCTCATCTTAATGTTTTCTTGCAATTTTAGATTCTTGATACCAATTTTTTCAACAAATTTTAAACATATTAGTATTGCTTCTAATTTGGTATTTTTGTCCATGCATTATGTTGAAGTATCTTATTTTTACACCATAATTAAATTTATAAGGTATATGTGTCATGGGAATACACAACACTAAAGAGGATGTAAGGGTTTGTAACATGTAGACTATTATGGTCTAATTAAACTTCTAAGGTTAACCATTCATAATTAGAATACTACATTAATACATATAAAAAATATTAAATGATAAGTAATTACTCAAATACACAAGAGGATAGATAGACTTAGGTGTACGAGACAAATAAGGGATGATCTAGATGTGCATAATAGTGCAACATGTTGATCTGGAACTGTAGATACTTTAGTGAAAGTTGTGGAACTAAAAACAAAACAAGGGCATGATTGTATGACATTTGTATGATCTTAAACCATTTAATTTCCTAGAACTAAAATGTTAAAGTGCTTAAGTTATCTTGTAATGATATTTCTTGTATGTCATACTTTCTCACACATCTTTTAAATGACCTATAGTCACCTACAACAAAATAGAAACACTAACAACCTATATAACCTTTCACCAGAGAATTAACAAAATAAAATGCTAAAATATATGTGTATGATGTGGTTGGAATACCCTTGAAGGTTAAACACAAAGTTGTTGAACTGATTAAAGTGCTCATTAAAATCTGTCGACACTAAAATTTTCCTCTATAATTTCTTTTTCATTAATGTATGTATTAGGAATAGGATGTTGTTAAGTGTAATTAGTAGTAGCGTCGATAGAAGATAACGGCGCCATCGATGCAGTGCCGCCAATAATGTAGAGTACGGTAACAATCAAAGTATAATAGGAATGTTGTAAAAGTAAATATTTGTCGTAAGTGGTCCAGTAATGTTAAAATGTCAAAATTGGGATAAGTAGAGAAGTAGAATTCGACATGATTAGGAATTAGAAATATTATATTGGTAATAAGGACAAGGAGTGAGGTCATAAATATTTTTGTATTTTATTTGTAAAAAGTCTAAAAATGTGGAACCCATGTGAAATGATAAGGTTTATCTTATCTTAAAAGATAAGCTTACATGTATAGATAAGAGTTAAGGTATGGAATATGATTCATCAGAGTGGATTTCTTATCCTATCTTAGAGATAAGATGGATAAGCCTGGAAGTTCTATAAATAAAGAGGCCACCCCCCTCATTTAGCATAGAAGGAAGTAGTGAGAAATATTGTATGAAGTGTGTAAAGGAAGCCATCAGTTTAAAGGTGTGTTGAAGAAGCCATTAAGAGGTGTAATTGTAAAGTTTCTCCCATAGTATTGGTGGAAGGAAAGTGAAGTCAATAACACTTGAAGTACCTCATGGGTGAGATTGTAACAATTTCATGTTAATATTATAATTTACTTTGATATTTCAGATTTGTCATCATTCTGTCTTATCATAGTCGATGGTATTCTTGTGTTATGTTTGTTGTTTTGTTTCTAGATTACATCCACCAAACTAAAGGCTATACATTAGTAAATAATCATGAAGAAGGAGTTCCGGTGAAGAATTATCATAGTGCGGATTGGTGATGACAATCCCTCATTACATAATCAAGTTGTAGAAAATCAAATTTTGTAAATTGCACTTTGGCAACCCTTGATTTGATTATGCATTCTTGCTATGTTAAATGTAACTTCTCCATTCCCACTTAACACTTTCAAGGTTCCATTGTTTATCTTTTTATAGTATTAGAAACCCAAGTGGAAATTTGAATATCAAATAATCATATTGTAAAGTATGTTTTGTATTTATTAACAGATGGTACTAATTGTTTTAGGATGATAACTCTTTTTATTCTTTGTATAAGTAGCAGTACTAGGCTTGAGTAGGATGTTGTGTCACATATATTTTGATATCAAGGAATTATAATGATCATATGTAAAATCAATGATATTTTAATAATTTTTTAGAAACGATATGAACCATAAACACTATTATGGAGAACAACATTTGCCAATGTTAAAAAACTTGGGTTGTTCTTCAAATCTAATATTTACTTTTTCATATTCAATCGAGGCTCTTTTTGCAATTTCATCTTGATAACATTATTAAAAAAACAAGACATTTGGTGCTTTTTAATTTTATAACAAGATAGTCCCATCTTATTTTTTCACTTGTCACTTATCCATTAACTTGAGAGGTTTATCCTCAAAATATAAATTAATGAAACCATCAATATTTGTAGGAAGATAATTATTTGTTGGTTGTAATTAAGGACTTTCCAATTTTCTAAATTTGTAATTACACTCGAGGAAATATACCATCTAATATCCTATTTTTATTTACAAATATATGATAAGGAATTAATAAACAAACCAAAATGAATAATACATTTTATTTATCAAACTTGTCTCCAAATAATGCAATTATAGAAAAGATTTAAAAGTTTTACTTTAGTCCTATACTCTTTTCCTCTATAGTATCTAGTAACTTATTTTTTAATTAGGACTATTTACTCACTTTTTCTACTAGCATCTTAATGTTTTCTTGAAATTTTAGATTCTTGATACCCATTTTTCCAACATTTTTTTGCCTAATAGTATTGCTTCTAATTTGGTATTGTTTTCCATACATTATAAGTTGAAGTATCTTATTGTTTACACCATTATTAAATTTATAAGATATATGTGTTATGTAAATACATAACATTAAAGAGGATATAAGGGTTTGTAAAATGTAGACTATTATGGTATAATTAACATGTAATATTAACCAGTGAAAAAACTCATGAAATACTCTCGTAACGGAGTTCCATACTATCTGTGCGAGGGAAGAATCCTATTGGAGACTTAAATCTAGAGAAATTTGGCTCAAAGATGGAGTTAAGAACATGAATTTCTTTCATATAACAGCCCTAAAACATAGAGCTCACAATAAAATCTCTGAGGATACGAATCAAGCTAGAGTTATGACGTCAAATCCCAAAGTCCATCAAAGAAGATGCTATTAATTTTTATAAAACCTACATTGAGCAGCAGTACCCCATTGTCTTAGGAAGTTCGGACAAGGTGATGGACTTTATTCCAAACAACTTGGTTAGACCCGGATGAGTTTTCTACTCTTGTTAAACAAGCTACACTAGAAGAACTTCATAAAGTAATCTTTTCCATGGAAGGTGAAAAAGCCACGGAGCCCGGATGACTTCTCTACTTTCTACTATAAAAGAACTTGGGAGATTTGTGTGGATGACCTCCTCAAATTTGTTAATGAATTCTTGAGACATGCAAAATTCTCAAGGAAATAAACAATACTTTCATAGTTATAATTCCTAAAAAACCTAGGGTGAAGGAATTCAAGAACTTCAGATCCATAATTCTCTCTAATGTGCTCTACAAATTTTTTACCAAAATCCTAACCTCGAGGTTATGTTATCCTGTATTCACCCCTCAAGATAAATTTGGATAACCTACATAATTTTTTAGGCTTGAGTAAGTAGAATTGGTTCGAGGCTCAAAAATCAGGTTTTGGGGGTCCCTTTGGCTCTTCTCTAACTTCCCTATCCAAGGAAAAATTTGAGTTAGAAAAAATTGCAAAAATCTGAAAAAATGGATTCTTTTAGTGTATTGTAGGGTTTTTCGGAAAAAATTGTCCCAAGAAGTCCACGGGATAGTGAGAAATTCGGACCCACAAAAAGGATAAATGGCCGATTTGACAAAGGAATCTGTTAAGGCAGAAAAAATTGTCCCATGCGGTCTGTTGGACATGGGACTTGAAATCGCCGCAAGTCAGTACATTGCGGGTGGAGCGGAGAAATTTGACCGGGATAGCCGAGACACGGTATGCATGGGGAATGAAAACCCACAATTACCAAAATACAAAGGAGCCAAGTGTTACGAGATATAATGGAGAAAATAAGTCTGAAATAGTTGGGACATCGATGCGTGGGGGATGTGAAAAGGTGAAAAGGCTGAAATACAAAGGAAAAAATGTATTACAACCTCCGAACTTCAAACGGCCACAACTTTCAACCCAAAGCTCCGATTTTAATGAAATTTGATTTTCTAGAATGGGCACGATTTATTAATTTTGACAAGGATAGATATATGAAAATAAAATAAAAATATTCAGCTCCATTCAATTAAATACCAGTCTATTAAATGAGAGAAATGCCCGGTGAGCAAACCCAAAACAAAACAATTGTCTACACTCTGGATACCATATCTTTTGCAATTCTTAATGGAAACACACAAAATTGGTACCATTGGAATTGTGGTTCTAAGCCCAATGCATAGAAATAAAGAAATATGGAATTTGATGAATAATTTATGGAGAGTTTTCTAAAAATGTGGCTATGTTCATAACAATGTTTTATTTGGTAATTGAGATGCATTCAATGAAGCATGGGCAAACATTTCTCACTACTGCAAGTTATGGGAGAGTATGGGGGCATTTTTCAACCAACATACCATCATTTTAATCCATTATAACATCTTGGAAGTGGCGGGGAAGACAAATTTTGGGATTTTCATTTTCTCTCTCTCTCTCCTCCCAGAATTCTATAAATTGGAGTGTTGGGCTCATTATAAAAGGGAGATATGTTTTAGTAGAAAAACTCTGTCAAACTAGTTTTGTGAAGACAATGTGCTATAGGCCCTTGTATCTTAGACTCCTTACATGGTGATCAAGCCCTTATTACGTAATGGATTGAATTGTGCATATCAATGAAAGCAATAGATATAAGTTTGTGGATATCTCTCCCCCTGTTGTGTTTGTTTACATTCTTCTCACCCTTTCAATTTCATTTCCTATATATTGTGTATATCCATGCTCTTGTAGGGATTCATTATCATTATGTATGTATGAAATGTTGTTGTAAATGCATTTTCTAAACTGTGGAGAACCATTACCACCCCTTCTAGTATGCACTTTGCTTCTACTTTTCCCACATTAGAAGACTATTCTCACACTCTCCTCTTTTGGTATATCACCATTTTAATGTAGGCTCTGTTTTCATGCACTCTCTCTCCTTGGTCCCTTGGAAATTTATATTAGGACAAGATATTTTTTGTTTGCATTAGAGTAGATTTTGTTAGGTAGTTTAGGAGAAAGAACCAGCTTTCTCTGGAAGTCTATCTCAAGTAGCAAGTCCCACAACTTGGAGATAGTACCCATGTTATCCGATCACATAATGAGCTCAAGCACACATACTTGTGCAAACCATAGGATGGTTTTATCTCGGTGATAACGAGTTCAACCGCTTCTTCCAAAAGTAATCTCTAGCCAAAATGGGGGATTTATAAAAGGAAGACTTATTCAAGATGGAGTAATTATGGTTCATGAAACCATACACTCAATGGAAAAAAGAGAAAAGGAAGGTATGGTTCTAAAACTTGACATGAACAATCTTTTGATAGAGTTTCTTGGTCTTTTCTTGATCAAGTACTGAAAAATTTTGGTTTTGATGAGAGGTTTAGAAAAATCATATGGAACTATATTTCATCACCAAGATTCTTAGTGATTGTCAATGGCAGCCTAGTAGGTTTCTTCCCAAATAGTTATGGTATCGAGCAAGGAGACCCCATCTCTACCATACTCTTCATCATAATGACAAATAGTCTCATTTGCAATATTAATGAGTTGTTTTGTTGGGCTATCTCAATGGTTTTGAGACCCTCACTTTTGACATAATGGTATCCCATCAGAATTTCACGAGATGACACTATCCTACTCCTTCTTGCCTCTATCCTCAAAGCCAAAAATGAAGCATATTCTGTAACTTTATGAAGAAGCTTTGGGACAACAAATTAATTTTGATAAAATCTCTTTATACTTCTTCAACACTCCTCCCACTAGACAAAGGAAAATTGCACAAATATTAGGCATGTGCAATTACTCTTTACTTACTACATACCTTGGTCTACCTTTTGGCACCAACAAAGTACAAATGAGCATGTGGAATACCCTGCTAGATAGGTTCTAGAGAAAGCTTGCTGGTTGGAAGGGATCTATACTATCAGCGTTGGGAAATGCCTTCTTATTGAGAGAACACTTAAAACTTGTCGATTTATATCATGTCCTTATTCTTTATTCTTGTGGTTGTGGAAAAAATAGAAAGAATCCAAAAACATTCTCTGGATAGGAATTGAAGATAAGAATAGGATACGATTGGTAGCTTGGGAGAAATCAGCAACAACCAAAAATTTGGTGGACATTGGCATAAAAAAATTAGACCATGAATGTTGCTCTTGTCTCTAAAATGGGGTGGTGATTGGTGAAGGAGGAAAAACCATGGAACAATCTCATTAAATCAAAATATCTAAATCAAGGAAGTACCATGGACTACTTTAATAATGGCATCCACCCGCATTTGGGTTCCATGTTACGGAAAAACATCATCGGGATCGGGAAAGAGTTAGCTGCAGGATGCAAATGGACTTTGGGCATAGGTGGAAAATTAAATTTTTGGCATGACAATTAAGTTGATTTTAACAAAATTTCAAATAACGAACAAGGAGTAGCTAAAAGACAACCTTACTATAACTTTGGGACAATATGTTTGTAACTACATTCAAAACATTGAGGGAAAATGGCTTTGGAAAAACCTTGAGGCATTCACATCAAATAACAAGGACTTTCTTGGGGTACTTCAAACCACATTGAACCTCATCTTCATTATTCAAACCCAAAATAAATATGAGTTTAACTAGGTTTCTTCATTTGATGGAAACTACATGGTGAGATTGGGTTATCAGATGTTTGCCAGTGAGCCTATCAACAACTTCCCTTGGGACAAGATTTGGTTTAAAGAGCTTACCCTAAAATCAATCAATTCCTCTAGTATGTGCTCAACAAACTGAATGGATATATATTGGTCATGCCCTTTTATGTGTTGGATGAAATTGATGGATCCCTCCATATTAATGATCTCCCAAAGCTCAATTTCTTCCTGCCATTGGGGATCAAATTTAGGTTTCATGTGGAAAGGGGCACCACCCATTCTGAAAACCCTCTAAGAATTCATGAAAACAAACTAAAATATATGAACATTAAACTTCCCAACAACCCTTCAATAGAATGTATCCTTGTGCAAAGTAGAAATAAAATCCACTTCTTTCTCCCTGAAAATTTTTGTGTGATCAATTTTTGATAACATGGGAGAATAACTTCAGGCATGCCTGAAATGCCATTCAAATCTAGCTTTGGGATTACACATGTGTGTACCCCATCAGCTGAGGTGTACTAATGAGTGAATTTGTTTCATTTGAAATGATGTTTATAGCTTTGGTAGGAGTGTCATTGATCTGATGCTACTATTTGTAATCATTTCTACAAACTCCAATATTTGTAAGAAAATCCACATATTTGTTCCCTTCCCTATACACGTGCTTGAAAATGATGTTAAGACCATTACATAAGTTATGAGATTCATTAATGAAATCCTTGATGGTCCAACTAGGATTTAAGGATTTAGTGAGAATGTTGATAATATTCATTGAGTCACCTTCGATGATGATGTTTCCCATGTTGAGATTCTTAGCAATTCGATTCCCCAGAGTGTAGCTAGAGCCTCAGAGTAGTGGTTAGTTTTCTTACCCATGGGACCAACATATGTTGTAATAAGATGACCCTTGTGATTTCTGATCAAACCACCTCCTCCAGCTGGACCAGGGTTGCCTTTGGAGGCACCATCAAAATTCATCTTATACTAGCCTCGGAAGGGGATTCCATTATACGAGTGAGACTTGTCAATGCTTTGGATGGGGGCAGTACACTATTGTAGATAAATATTCTACACCTTAAGTTATCTCGACCTCCTCTGGGGATATTAGTCCTTTTTGGAGGTTTAAATTTCAAGATATTTTCTTTCATAGCCACTGTGATTTCATTGAGGATACTTTTGATGCTCTTGTTGGTATCTCTAAAGATCATCAAGTTTGGGATTTCCAGATTCTCCAGATGGTGTGAGGGAAAATAATTTTCCACAACCTGCAAATAAAATCATGTTTAAAAGGAGGCTTCCATTACATCCAAGCTTGTGTGATATCTTCAGGAAAAGACCACTTAACTTCAAATCTTTTAAAGATGAGTTTCCAAAGAGAAATAACAATTGGACTAGTGGAGAAAAATATGTTGGATTGTTTCATTATCCATCTTGTAGTGATAACATATGTTTGGCATGGTTGACCCTCTTTTGATAAGGTTGTATATGGTGAGTATCCCTTTGTTGAGCACATACTAGAGGAACTGATTGATTTTTAGGGTAAGCTCTTTGAACCAAATCTTGTCCCAAGGGAAGTTGTTGATAGGCTCATTGGAAACATCTGATAGCCCAATCTCACCATGTAGTTTTCATCAAATGAAGAAACCTAGTTAAACTCATATTTATTTTGGGTTTGACTAATGAAGATGAGGTTCAATGTGGTTTGAAGTTCCCGAAGAAAGTCCTTGTTATTTGATGTGAATGCCTCAAGGTTTTTCCAGTGCCATTTACACTCAATGTTTTGAATGTAGTTACAAACCTATTGTCCCAAAGTTATAGTAAGGTTTTCTTTTAGCTACTCCCCTTGTTTGTTATTTGAAATTTTGTTAAAATCAACTTAATTGTCATGCCAAAAATTTAATTTTCCACCTATGCCCAAAGTCCATTTGCATCCTGCAACTAACTCTTTCCCGATCCCGATGATGTTTTTCCAGAACATAGAACCCAGTGGGTGGATGCCATTATTAAAGTAGTCCATGGTACTTCCTTGATTTAGATATTTTGATTTAATGAGATTGTTCCATGGTTGTTCCTCCTTCACCAGTCACCACCCCATTTTAGAGACAAGAGCAATATTCATGGTCTAATTTTTTTTTGATGCCAATGCCACCAAATTTTTTGTTGTTGCATGATTTCTCCAAGCTACCAAGTGCATCATGTTCTTATCTTCAGTTCCTATCAGAGAATGTTTTTTGGATTCTTTCTATTTTTTCCACAACCATAAGAATAAAGAATAAGGACATGATATAAATCGACAAGTTTTGAAGTGTGCTCTCAATAAGAAGGCATTTCCCAACGCTTGATAGTATAGATCCCTTCCAACCAGCAAGATTTCTCTAGAACCTATCTAGCAGGGTATTCCACATGCTCATTTGTACTTTGTTGGTGCCAAAAGGTAGACCAAGGTATGTAGTAAGTAAAGAGTTGATTGCATAGCCTAATATTTGTGCAATTTTCCTTTGTCTAGTGAGAGGAGTGTTGAAGAAGTATAAAGACATTTTATCAAAATTAATTTGTTTTCCTGATGCTTCTTCATAAAGATACAAAATATGCTTCATTTTTTGGCTTCGAGGATAGAGGAAAGAAGGAGTAGGATAGTGTCATCTGTGAACTTCTGATGGGATACCATTATGTCAAAAGTGGAGGGTCTGAAACCATTGAGATAGCCCAACAAAACAACTATGTTAATATTGCAAATGAGACTATTTGTCATTATGATGAAGAGTATGGTAGAGATGGGGTCTCCTTGCCTGACACCATAACTATTTGGGAAGAAACCTACTAGGCTACCATTGATAATCACTAAGAATCTTGGTGATGAAATATAGTTCCATATGATATTTCTAAACCTCTCATCAATACCAAAATTTTTCAGTACTTGATCAAGAAAAAGACCAAGAAGCTCTATCAAAAGATTGTTCATGTCAAGTTTTAGAACCATACCTTCCTTTTTTCTTTTCTCCATCGAGTGTATGGTTTCTTGAACCATAATTACTCCATCTTGAATAAGTCTTCCTTTTATAAATCCCCCATTTTGGCTAGAGATTACTTTTGGAAGAAGCGGTTGTAACTTTGTTATTGCAGATAAAACCATCCTATGGTTTACACAAGTATGTGTGCTTGAGCTCATTATGTGATTGGATAACATGGGTACTATCTCCAAGTTGTGGGACTTGCTACTTGAGATAGACTTCCAGAGAAAGCTGGTTCTTTCTCCTAAACTACCTAACACAATCTACTCTAATGCAAACAAAAATATCTCGTCCTAATATAAATTTCCAAGGGACCAAGGAGAGAGAGTGCATGAAAATAGAGCCTACATTAAAATGGTGATATACTAGAAGAGGAGAGTGTGAGAATAGTCTTCTAATGTGGGAAAAGTAGAAGCAAAGTGCACACTAGAAGGGGTGGTAATGGTTCTCCACGAGTTTAGAAAATGCATTTACAACAACATTTCATACATACATAATGATAATGAATCCCTACAAGAGCATGGATATACACAATATATAGGAAATGAAATTGAAAGGGTGAGAAGAATGCAAACAAACACAACAGGGGGAGAGATATCCACAAACTTATATCTATTGCTTTCATTGATATGCACAATTCAATCCATTACAGAATAAGGGCTTGGATCACCATGTAAGGAGTCCAAAGTACAAGGGCCTATAGCACATTGTCTTCACAAAACCAATTTGACAGAGTTTTGCTACTAAAAAATATCTCCCTTTTATAATGAGCCCAACACTCCAATTTATAGAATTCTGAGAGGAGAGAGAGAGAGAAATGAAAATCCCAAAATTTGTCTTCCCACCACTTGCAAGATGTCATAAATGGATTAAAATGATGGTATGTTACTTGAAAAATGCCCCCATACTATCTCATAACTTGCAGTAGTGAGAAATGTTTGCCCATGCTTCATTGAATGCATCTCAACTACCAAATAAAACATTGTTATGAACATAGCCACATTTTCAGAAAACTCTCCATAAATTATTTATCAAATTCCATATTTCTTTATTTCTATGCATTGGGCTTAGAACCACAATTCCAATGGTACCAATTTTGTGTGTTTTCGGTAAGAATTGCAAAAGATAAGGTATCGGAGTGTAGGCAATTGTTTTGTTTTGGGTTTGCCGGGCATTTCTGTCATTTAATAAGACTAGGTATTTAATTGAATGGAGCTGAAGATGTTTATTTTATTTTCATATATCTATCCTTGTCAAAATTAAAAAATCGTGCCCATTCTAGAAAATCAAATTTCATTAAAATCGGAGCTCTGGGTCGAAAGTTGTGGCTGTTTGAAGTTCGGAGGTTGTAATACATTGTTTCCTTTGTATTTCAGCATTTTCACCTTTTCACATCCCCCACGTACTGATGTCCCAACTATTTGAGACTATTTTCTCCATTGTATCTGCAACACTTGGCTCCTTTTTATTTTGGTAATTTCAGGTTTTCATGCCCCATGCATACTGTGTCTCGGCTATCCTGGTCAAATTTCTCCGCTCCACCCGCATGATGTATGACTTGCGGCGATTTCAAAGTCCCGATGTCCAATGGACCACATGGAACAATTTTTTCTACCTTAACAAATTCCTTTGCAAATCAGCCATTTGTCCTTTTGGGGTCCGAATTTCTCACTATCCCGTGGACTTCTTGGGACAATTTTTTCCGAAAAACCCACAATACACTAAAAGAATCCATTTTTGATTTTATGAATTTTTCTAACTCAAATTTTTTCCTTGGATAGGGAAGTTAGAGAAGAGCCAAAGGACCCCCAAAACTTGATTTTTGGGCCTTGAACCAATTCTACTTACTCAAGCCTAAAGAAATTATGTAGGTTATCCAAATTTACCTTGAGGGGTGAATTGGGATAACATAACCTTGAGGTTAGGATTTTGGTAAAAATTTCGTAGAGCACATTAGAGAGAATTATGGATCTGAAGTTCTTGAATTCCTTCACCCTAGGTTTTTAGGAATTAGAACTATGAAAGTATTGTTTATTTCCTTGAGAATTTTGCCTTTCTGAAGAATTCATTAACAAATTTGAGGAGGTCATCCACACAAATCTCCCAGGTTCTTTTATAGTAGAAAGTAGAGAAGTCATCGGGCACGTGGCTTTTTCACCTTCCATGGAAAAGACTACTTTATGAAGTTCTTCTAGTGTAGCTTGTTTAACAAGAGTAGAAAACTCATCTGGTCTAACCAAGTTGTTTGGAATAAAGTCCATCAGCTTGTCATGACTTCCTAAGACAATGGGAATACTTTGCTGTTCAATAGGTTTTTATAAAAACTAATAGATTATTCTTTGATGGAGTTGGGATTCGATGTCATAACTCTAGCTTGATTTGTAACCTCAGATATTTTATTGTGAGCTCTATGTTTTAGGATTGTTATATGAAATAACTTCATGTTCTTATCTCTATCTTTGAGCCAAATTTCTCTAGATTTAAGTCTCTAATAGGATTCTTCCTCGCATAGATAGTATGGAACTCCGTTACGAGAGTATTTCATGAGTTTTTCACTTTGGTTAATATTACATGTTAATTATACCATAATAGTCTACATTTTACAAACCCTTATATCCTCTTTAATGTTATGTATTTACATAACACATATATCTTATAAATTTAATAATGGTGTAAACAATAAGATACTTCAACTTATAATGTATGGAAAACACTACCAAATTAGAAGCAATATTATTAGGAAAAAAAATGTTGGAAAAATGGGTATCAAGAATCTAAAATTTCAAAAAACATTAAGATGCTAGTAGAAAAGTGAGTAAATAGTCTAATTAAAAAATAAGTTATTAGATACTATAGGAAAAGAGTATAGGACTAAAGTAAAACTTTTAAATCTTTTCTATAATTGCATTATTTGGAGACAAGTTTGATAAATAAAATGTATTATTCATTTTGGTTTGTTTATTAATTCCTTATCATATATTTGTAAATAAAAATAGGATATTAGATGGTATATTTCCTCGGTGTAATTACAAATTTAGAAAATTGGAAAGTCCTTAATTACAACCAACACATAATTATCTTCCTACAAATATTGATGGTTTCATTAATTTATATTTTGAGGATAAACCTCTCAAGTTAATGGATAAGTGACAAGTGAAAAAAATAAGATGGGACTATCTTGTTATAAAATTAAAAACACCAAATGTCTTGTTTTTTTAATAATGTTATCAAGATCAAATTGCAAAAAGATCCTTGATTGAATATGAAAAAGTAAATATTAGATTTGAAGAACAACCGGGTTTTTAACATTGCAAATGTTGTTCTCCATAATAGTGTTTATGGTTCATATCGTTTCTAAAAAATTATTAAAATATCATTGATTTTACATATGATCATTATAATTCCTTGATATCAAAATATATGTGACACAACATCCTACTCAAGCCTAGTACTACTACTTATACGAAGAATAAAAAGAGTTATCATCCTAAAACAATTAGTACCATCATTAATAAATACAAAACATACTTTACAATATGATTATTTGATATTCAAATTTCCACTTGGGTTTCTAATATTATAAAAAGATAAACAATGGAACCTTGAAAGTGTTAAGTGGGAATGGAGAAGTTACATTTAACATAGCAAGAATGCATAGTCAAATCAAGGGTTGTGAAAGTGCGATTTACAAAATTTGATTTTCTACAACTTGATTATGTAATGAGGGATTGTAATCACCAATCCGGCACTATGATAATTCTTCACCGGGAACTCCTTGTGCTATGATTATTTACTAATGCACAGCCTTTAGTTTGGTGGATGTAATCTGGAAACAAAACAACAAACATAACACAAGAATACCATCGACTATGATAAGACGAAATGATGACAAATCTGAAATATCAAAGTAAATTATAATATTAACATGAAATTGTTACAATCTCACCCATGAGGTACTTCAAGTGTTATTGACTTCACTTTCCTTCCACCAATACTATGGGAGAAACTTTACAATTACACCTCTTAATGGCTTCTTCAACACACCTTTAAACTGATGGCTTCCTTTACACACTTCATACAATATTTCTCCGCTTCCTTCTATGCTAAATGAGGGGGTGGCCTCTTTATTTATAGAACTTCCAGTGCTTATCCATCTTATCTCTAAGATAGGATAAGAAATCCACTCTGACGAATCATATTCCATACCTTAACTCTTATCTATACATGTAAGCTTATCTTTTAAGATAAGATAAACCTTATCATTTCACATGGGTTCCACATTTTTAGACTTTTTACAAATAAAATACACAAAATATTTATGACCTCACTCCTTGTCCTTATTACCAATATAATATTTCTAATTCCTAATCATGTAGACCCTTACTCTCTACTTATCCCAATTTTGACATTTTAAGCGTTCTAAGGACCACTTACGACAAATATTTACTTTTTACAACATTCCTATTATACTTTGATTTCAATGTACTCTACATTATTGCACTTTGTCATCGATGGCGCCATTATCTTCTATCGATGCTTACTACTAATTACACTTAACAACATCCTATTCCTAATACATACATTAATGAAAAAGAAATTACAGAGGAAAATTTTAGTGTCGCTGTGATTTTAATGAGCACTTCAGTATCGGTTCAACAACTTTGTGTTTGACCTTCAAGGGTATTCCAACCACATCATACACATATATTTTAGCATTTTATTTTGTTAATTCTTTGGTGAAAGGTTATATAGGTTGTTAGTGTTTCTATTTTGTTGTAGGTGACTATAGGTCATTTAAAAGATGTGTGAGAAAGTATGACATACAAGAAATATCATTACAAGATAACTTAAGAACTTTAACATTTTAGTTCTAGGAAATTAAATGGTTTAAGATCATACAAATGTCATACAATCATGTCCTTGTTTTGTTTTTAGTTCCACAACTTTCACTAAAGTATCTACGGTTCGGATCAACATGTTGCACTATTATGCACATCTAGATCATCCCTTATTTGTCTTGTACACCTAAGTCTATCTATCCTCTTGTGTATTTGAGCAAGTACTTATCATTTAATATTTTTTATATGTATTAATGTAGTATTCTAATTATGAATGGTTAATCTTAGAAGTTAATTAGACCATAATAGTCTACATGTTACAAACCCTTACATCCTCTTTAGTGTTGTGTATTCCCATAACACATATACCTTATAAATTTAATTATGGTGTAAAAATAAGATACTTCAACATAATGCATGGACAAAAATACCAAATTAGAAGCAATACTAATATGTTTAAAATTTGTTGAAAAAATTGGTATCAAGAATCTAAAATTGCAAGAAAACATTAAGATGAGCGTAAAAAAAATTAATAAATAGTTTCAATAAAAAAACAAGTGACTAAATATTATAGAAAAAGAGTATAGGACTAATTTTTACAAAAAAATCTTCTCTATAATTATAGTTCTCAAAGACAAGTTTGATAAATAAAATGTATTATTTACATTGGTTTATTTATTAATTCCTTATCCTATATTTCTAAAGGAAAATAGGATATTAAATGCTCTATTTTCTTAGTGTAATTGCAAATTCGAGATAATTGGAAAGTCCTTTCACAACCAACAAATTGTTATCTTCTGCAAAAGTTGATGGTTTCATAAATTTATAATTTGACATAAGTGAATCCTCTTATAGAGGATCCAATCCTCAAGTTGATGATGAATAAGACACAAGTGAAATAAAATAAGATGGGACTATCTTGCTAAAATATAAAAAGAGCCAAAGGTATTGTTTTGTTGTAATAATGTTATCAAAAGGAAATTGCGATAAGATTCTCAATATTCAAATGACTATGAAAAATTAAATATTGGTTTGAAGAACAACTGGATTTTTCAATATTTGTAAACATTTTTCTCAATAAAAGTGTTTAAGGTTCACATCTTTTTGAAAAATTATTAAAATATCATTAATTTTTTACATATGATTATTTGAATTCCTTCATACCAAAAAATATGTCACACAATATCCTATCAAGCCTAATACTAGTACTTACAAGAAGAAAAGGGATCCTAAAATAGATGGTACCATTAATATTATTTAATCCATGTGGGTTTCTAATACTATACCTATATAGAATAAAAGTAATAAGATAAGGATTTGTGTAATCTTTGAAACTTGATACATGCTTTATTGAAATATAATTGCCCTTCCTTGAGCATAAACAAAATGCTCCATGTTATATTATGTTAAAATACGATGTTAGTGATTGATGTATTTTGGTGTTAAAATAAGTTAAGGTACCGGAAGATTAACACATAATTACATCAAATTCCACATGGGTTATTTTCACATATAAGAGGATTCCATTCATTTTTATCAATGGAAGTTATAATTTACAAAGAGATAAAAACTGGTGATTCATGATATGAATAATAAAACAATAGTTGTACATCCCTTTAGGCGAGAGATCAAAGCTCAAAGTATTTCCTATATCTTGTACAAATATATTTTTTTGTTTATTGAAGGTAAACTTTAGAATGCATGGTTTATTAAGGAAGGATTAAAGGTTAATTTATAAAGGGTCGAGAAAATAAATAGATAACTCTTTTATGAGAAAAAATGGAGTTCACTCACTTGCAGATAAAGTAAAGATTCTGAAAATATTTGTTCTTAATTTATGCATCTTATCAAAGACATAGAATTTATATAATGATAGGAAAGATTTGTTTAAAATGAAGCCTAAGGAAAAGAGAGAATGTGAAGAGATTAATGTTCTTGCTAACGAAAATCACGGTGCTTATTTTCAATATTTCAGAAATTATTTTATAATATATAGTTACTCATTTGAATATACTTTGTTGACTAGTCTTGTTATTTATGACTAATCTTGTTTAAAATAATGAAAATGTGATTGCATATCAATCATTTTTATGACTGGTGGATTCAAATATCATCATCTGAAATTTTCTTTTTTTTTCATCGAGAAACATGTTTATATATTGATCAAGGTTATAAAACAATTTAGGTTTTGTAATTTGAATTGTCACTGGTGTGGAGATGGTTCTAAACATGGATGTGAAATATATCTTAGCTCAATAATTAGAAAATAGGAGGATTTGTAGTGAAGGTAAAAGATTTTGAATTGAATTTAAAATCAACAAATTTAATTCATGGAAGAGATCTATGAAACTCATATCATAAACTAATTAAAGTCATGTAAAGGAAAAGATAACGTATATGGAAAGAAATAAACAATATAATTCTCCTCTTGTTTTGTTTATAAGTTTTACGAATGAATCAAATGTTAGCATTACATATTTATTGACTCAAAAATAATTTTTCAAACACCTCAATGCTAAAGAAAAAAAGATTAAGATTATACATTACAAGCATGTAATCTAGGATAAAATGTTTCAAAATAGGATCGAGATGGTATGTTTTAAAGATGCATGGATAAAGAACAATAAAATTTCTTGTTGAAATAATTTCATAATCTAGTGTGGAGGTCACTTTTCTTCACTCTTTACAAATTTTAATTTTTGATCTTACTAATATTGGCCAAGTTTTCAAATATTCATGAGTTTGGGTTTTAAATGTGGACCTTGTTAGCGATTCTTCAAGGGAGGATAAATATTGCAACATTACCACTCATACTAGTGGTTATTGAAGAACTATATCAATAATAGGTTGTAGATGTTATTGTTAATATGAACCCAAATTATGGCAATACACAAGTTTGTTCTCACTAGTCATGATTGTTTTGCAATGTGGGTTGAATCCATTACAGTAATGAAATCCAGTTCTGAAGTAGTACATGCAATTAATGAAGGAGAATGTTCCAAATCATTATTTGGGATAATTCAAAAGATGCTAAAAAATAATGCCTCAAATTTTCCTCTTTTGGACTTCTTCGATTTATGCAATAGGTGTAAGATATCAACTTATCTCTCTTTAGACTATTAACCATAAGGTAATAGAATTTTTTAAAAGTAACAATAACCTAATCATTGTTTTCTATAAACTAATGGAAGAAAATGAGAGAAAATGAAACAAGTTATACGTCACTCTTTAGGTTGACCACATCACTCCAAAAAAGAGCCATAGGAATGTCGATTTTTAAATTGTTATGTGGAATTGATGCTACCTTCCCAATCTCATTGGACTCACCCAATATTAAATTGGAAAGAGTTGATGAAGATGAAGAAGAATGAGTCATGTCCATAGAATAATTTTTGTGCATCAAAGTAAAGTGAAGAATATTTTTATTGCAATGAGATAAAACACTATTTACATATTGCGGACTTAGTACACCTATAGGAAATGAGGACATAACCAAGAAGAATTATGGGAAATTTGATTCCATCCAAGATGGAACGCATCTCACATTACCCTATAATAGAAAATAGTTGAAACATTTCAACCAACAAAGGTAGATTATCATTTAGCACGCACACGCATGCATGGGTGTGTGTGTGAATTATGATTTTGTTTTGCATTCAAATTTGGTCCTTGTAATATTTTTGACTCTATAACCAAATAAATAAGAAACTGATCTCAATCTAAATGTAATGTCCCCAAATGGGACAATTTTTCCCTAAATGGATTTTACGCAATTCCCTTGCTAAAGAAAAAATTTATAAAAGATAGCTCAAAACTTACTACTGCAGATCTTATTCATAATGGAAAATGGCGACTAGGATAAAGAAGAAATCTCATAGAAATCAATTTTCACATTTAACTTATTACACTCAGATCTTATCCTAGGTAATTATGACGATAAAATATACATTAAAACTTTGATTTGTGATGTTATAAAGGTCTGAAATTAATTAATTTAAGTATGCGAGATCTGTTGCCAAGTATGTACATGTCTGAAATGACATTTATATACACCCAAAATATTGAAAAACTATTACTTTAATTCATAAAAAAGCAGATGAGCATGATAACAACATAAATCAGACCTAGAATGCCTCACATACACCACATATTAGCCAAGAATTGAGTTGCTCCACCTATGGAGAAAATAGAATAATGAGATGATGGCCTAGTTCAAAAAAAAAAAAATCCTTCCCGATCTTCTTTATTCTCTGTTACAAATCTTTAATAAACATTGTTTGGAAAATACTAAAAATTTGTGTATGCTCAATGGAATTCCTTGAGTAGAAATTCCTCACCTTCTCTAAGAGGTTTTCATCCTCTAGAGGAAATTCCCTGAGGTTTTCATCCTTGGAATAAATTATGCAAAAGCTCTAAGTCTCGGACATAAAATAAGAAACTATAAAATGATCATGGCATGCCTCCTTCAAGTTGACCTCTCCTTTTAAAGGAGAAATGACCCAAAAGCAACCTCCTAAAGATCCAATCATCATATAATGAATTTTTCTATGCATTTTCACCCCGCATCCTTTCTAGGCCAATTTGCCATTTTAACATAGGGAGGTTACAAAATAATGTGGCCTTTTTCTATTTTTATTTCCCTAAGGCAAGTCACAATTCTCCTAGAAAAATATAATTATGCTAAGTGATTTCTCATGTAGTTTCTTTTTCTATGTTTGATTTTGTTATTAAGTTCATTAAATTATTACAAGTGGTTTTTATAATGTCTATTTCATTTTTTTAAGCACTTTATATTAAATTGATAAAACTTAAGTCTCCCTTATTTTCTTCCTTAGCCGTCGGGAAGATCAAATGGGCTAAGGGTCTTCGACCAGGAAGGGGATATTACATTCCTCCCTTCCCATAATTGATTGTCCTTAAATAATTCTGAATTTGTTTTTTCCGAGTTCCATGCACAAGAGACAAAACATATTGAAGTGATTTAAAATACTTGCACCTATACCTATCAAATGAGAGATATTTTGCAACAATATGTATCTCTCATAATCTTCCCAATCATGAGATAGGAAAAAGGGACCCACATGCTTAATTTTAGAAGGTGTATTACCATACTCCTCATGAATGAAGCAAATATGAAATGGTTTATTATGCAGAAATAAATTTGACACTTTTGTTCATACGTTTCATACCTTGGAGGATACTCAAGATCTTCATCAATCTCGGTTTTCAAAATAACAAAACATTGTTGCACCAAATCCTGAGCACCTTTGTCCATAATAGGTTGCATATTCTCATGATAGAACTACTGAAACAACATAGCATGAAGAGGATGCAATGAATCCTTGTTACTATTAACCTCCTTAAAGAGAATATCATCAACATGATTAACTTCAGCTCCTAATTTAGAAACCTCCAAAACAACACCACCCCTATTCCGACTCAAGATTTTAGACATAATATAATCATCAACATTCCTCACGGTTTCATGTCCATCAATACCATTTCTTGATAAGTCTAACCCATGTGACAATGGCTCATTAATGTGTACCTTGGGAACTGAAATAGTTTCTCCAAATTTGTAACAAGAAATGTTTGTTCTTCACTAATGAAATTAATTTTCTCATCATTAGAAATCATAACTTTTGGAGTTTCTTCTTCTTGCATGTTGGAATAGACCATGGGCTGATTTCTCTCCAAGTGTAAATATGATTTGGTAGACTGCATTGATTTTTTTCTTGGTCAACCTGTACATCAAATCTCTCTAGAAATTATTGTGAGAATCTTGCAAGATAATCAATGGATTCAACCCCTTGGGTATTCAAAAGATGATGCCAACCATTTATTTTCTACTCCATCCATCTACATAGAAATGAGCTTGAGGGAATCATCTTGACACATAGGCTTATAACACAAAATGTTTTAAATTTCTCTAACCAAGATCTAGCACATATCTCCTCCATTCCATCAAAGAAAGGGACTTGGGCCCACTTCGTCTTTCCCTTCAAATGCATTCAAATTTGATTTTCCTTTCTTTTCCTCACGGGATGGGAGGATTTCATGCTTTGATACCACTTGTAATATATGAAATGGAACAATTTTTCGTAAATTAATTTTAAGAAATTCCCTTGTTAAAGAAAAAATTTATAAATGACATCTCAAAACTTATTACTACAGATCTGATTCATAATGTAAATTGATGACTAGGGTAAACAAAAATCTCATAGAAATCAACAATCACATTTAATTAATTCCACTCTTAACCTGATCCTGTAATTGTGAGGCTAAAATATGTATTAAAACTCATATTTATGATGTTAGATGGGTCTAAAATTTATTTAAGTCCGCTAATACGCTGCCAAGTATAGTTCTAAAAATGGCATTTATAGACACATAAAAATACTAATAATATATTGCTTTAATTTATAAAAATCGGATGAGCGAGATGACAACATAAATCAGACACTGGAATGTCTTACATACACCATATATTAGCCAAGACGTGAGTCACTCCACCTATGAAGAAAATAGAATAATGAGATGATGGCCTAGCTCAAAAAAATCCTTCTCTAATATGCTCTATTCTCTTATGCAAATATTAAATAAACACCGGTAGGAAATCCTAAAAATCTATGTAAGCACAATGGAATTCCTTGAGTAGAAATTCCTCACATTCTCTAAGAGGGTTTTCATCCTCTAGAGGTAATTCCTAAGGGTTTTCGTCCTTGGAATAAATTATGCAAAAGCTCTAAGCTTCAGACATAAAATAAAAAATTATAAAATGATCATGGCATGCCTCCCTAAAAGTCAACCTCTCCTTTCTAAAGGAGAAATGACCCAAAAGCAACCTCCTAAAATCCAATCAGCATACAATGAATTTTTCTATGCATTTTCCACCCTCCATCCTTTCTAGGCCAAGTCGTCATTTTCCCATAGGGAGGATACAAAATAATGTGGCATTTTTCTATTTTTTATTGCCCCTAAGGCAAGTCACACTTCTCCTAGAAAAATACAATTATGCTAAGTGCTTTCTCATGTAGTTGCTTTTTCTATGTTTTATTTTATTATTAAGTTCATTAAATTATTATAAGTTCTTTTTATAATGTCTATTTTATTTTTTTAAGCACTTTATAATAAATTAATAAAACTTAAGTCTCCCCATATTTTTCTTCCTTAGCCTCGAGAAAACAAAATGGGCCAAGGCTCTTCGATAGGGAAGGGTATATTACACTTAAATTCTAAACTTCAATTTGTTTCCTTTATAGTCCATGTCCATAGCTAAATCCAATTGTTATGTGTAAAAATTAAATCAAAGTGACAATTTTAAATGGACTCCAAAAGCTTTGATGATGTAAGTTTAAATCATACCACATATACATTATTTAATCTCATTTTATAATTCATATTACATCTGGTAAAATATTCACATACTTGTAATTTATCGACCAATCTTGTCAAAGTTTCCATTGATTTTATTCAATATTAATTTTACTGTTAGAACTTCCCTTAATATTAATAAAAATAAAATAGATTTATATAGTAAGGAGTGACCGGAGAGGGAACCAAAAAAGCATAAAATGCCACAAGGCCTACGTCAAAATGCCCGACACAACCACCACTATTAAGCACAAGCCGTAACACTAGGAGGCGAGGGAGGATCATCTAAAGGAAGGATCAATACTCCACTATTTGGTTAACTAAAGGAGGATCCACTGTGCTAACTGTCGTGATTAGAAAGCGCATTTGTAACAAAACCATAATTCCCCATAGAGAGAGGTGATCCAACAATGGTCTACATGGCCGATGGTGGAGAACCCATATTAAAGAGTTGGCAACGCCCTTCCACAGTCCAAAAGAGGAGGGGCTGAAGGGTGGTTTGTAGGAGAGGGATAACAATGGCCGGGAGTGGCTCCTCCAATATGGACCTACAAGTGGTGGGTGTTGGGGTGAAGATGGCCAAGGTGGTGAAAATTGAGGATCTAGTGGGACTGTAGTCATTATTTTACCATTAGTACTTATTTCCAACCCCAAGCACATGGACATATCATCCAACATACATTGGGTGCTTACCTAAGGCACGCGCGCACAAGCCCCCTCATTATGTGAGATTTATAAGAGAGTTCTTCCATTAATGGAGGGTTATTTGCAGAAACAAAAGTACATTCATCTACTTAAAAATACAAAAGATATAACTAACACATCTACATATTAATGCATCACAAAAGCTAATAAAAATTGTAAGAAGTATAAGAAACTAGATATGAGTCATGATAAGCCAAATAACATATAGATTTACACCCATAAGTGAGTTGTATAGAATAGATCCATGTATATTGACTTACTTAACGAGTTCAGTAGCCATATTACATTCAAAAGGGTCATCTCAGACCATATTCATCAAATGAAAGAGACTCAACTCCTGTAAACCTATCTGATCAGAGATCTTAACTATGATTTTGCCATTATATCCCTTGTTATAGATCCCAATACCCATACATATGCTTAATGGTATCCCTTAAAACCCTCTAGCACTAAGTACTCTAAACCCTAGCACCATGAAATCCAAACCCTTAGCATTTCCTAACATTTCTGCAACACCTTGTTACCCTCCTTCTCTCGGACTCCCATACCTCCTAGCAGAACTTCCTATCTCTCTCTATATATTTACTCATGTCCCAAGCACCTCTTTAAATAGGATCAATGTCCACACCATGCCTTCTCTCTGAGTAGATTGCATGCCAAGTGTCGATGTGGTCCTCCATTGGTGAATGTTATCCTCTTTGCAAACCTTCCACTAATAGTAATGATGCCTTTAGGAATATATTTTTCTTAACCTCCAAGGTTTTAGGCGACACCTTATCATGCCTTCTCAGGTCCTCACGTTTTTCCTCAAGTGACTCCATGATTCCAAATGTGGCTAAGTCCTTTAAATCCTTATTCTACCTCCCTACACATGCACGTTTGTTGGTAATTAGCCAATATTTTAGGGTCCAACATCACCCCACACTACGTGTGTTCTCTATCCTCAGAAACATTCTACTTCCTCAAAGAATAAAGAATAGTGGTATCAAACTTGATTAAAGATTGGAAGAATAGAAGAATATGCTACTACTACATAAGGAGTAGGAACTCCTTATTTACGGATGCCTATATCTTCTCTCAAGCGTCTACTTCTCCAGGTATAGTTGTTAAAGTAGGTCACCCACTAATGCACTTACTTCATCAAAACTAAATTCCTCGCTCTTAGCTTTTAGCGTATCTATAATGCTTTCCATGCTTTGCTAAGATCACTTAGTGTGTCCATCCATGAGTGAATTGGGGATAAAGTTACTTTATCTTATTCTTAATCAAACCCTATAAGGTTTTATTACTTCCAACTTCTTCTCAACTTCATCTAGGATCTTATCTGCTCTGCCATATTCTCTTTGTGCTTTTCCTAAAATCATTTTAGATCGCACGATGTGTAGAAACCAATATGCGGTGGCCGTGGAGTGGCTCCTCCAACTGGACCTACAAGTGGTGGGTGTTGGGGTGAAGATGGCCAAGGTGGTGAAAATTGAGGATCTAGTGGGACTGTAGTCATTATTTTACCATTAGTACTTATTTCCAACCCCAAGCACATGGACATATCATCCAACATACATTGGGTGCTTACCTAAGGCACGCGCTAGTGCCAAGCCCTTCATTATGTGAGATTTATAAGAGAGTTCTTCCATTAATGGAGGGTTATTTACGAAACAAAAGTACATTCATCTACTTTAAAAATACGGAAGATATAACTAACACATCTACATATTAATGCATCACAAAAGCTAATAAAAATTGTAAGAAGTATAAGAAACTATATCCCGAGTCATGATAAGCCAAATAACATACGATTTACACCCATAAGTGAGTTGTATAGAATAGATCCATGTATATTGACTTAACATGAGTTAAGTAGCCATATTACATTCAAAAGGGTCATCTCGGACCATATTCATCAAATTAAAGAGACTCAACTCCTGCAAAACCTATCGATCGTGAGATCTTAACTATGATTTTCGCCATTATATCCATTGTTATAGAGCCCAATACCCATACATATAACTCATGGTATCCCTTAAAAACTTCTAGCACTAAGTACTCTAAACCCTACCACCATGAAATCCAAACCCCTAGCATTCCCTAACATTTTGCAACACCTTGTTACCCTCCTTCTCTCAAAGACTCCCATACCTCCTAGCGACTTCCTATCTCTCTCTATATTTGTTCATGTCCCAAGCACCTCTTTAAATAGGATCAATGTCCACACCATGCCTTCTCTCTAGAGTAGATTGCATGCCAAGTGTCGATGTGGTCCTCCATTGGTGAATGTTATCCTCTTTACAAACCTTCCACTAATTGTAATGATGCCTTTAGGAATATATTTTCTTAACCTCCAAGGTTTTAGGTGACACCTTATCATGCCTTCTCGTGTCCTCACGTTTTTCCTCAAGTGACTCCATGATTCCAAATGTGGCTAAGTCCTTTAAATCCTTATTCTACCTCCTACACATGCACGTTTGTTGGTAATTAGCCAATATTTTAGGGTCCAACATCACCCCACACTACGTGTGTTCTCCATCCTCGAAACATTCTACTTCCTCAAAGAATAAAGAATAGTGGTATCAAAACAATTAAAGATTGGAAGAATAGAAGAATATGCTACTACTGCATGAGGAGTGGGAACTCCTTATTTACGGATGCCTATATCTTCTCTCAGCGTCTACTTCTCCCTATAGTTGTTAAAGTAGGTCACCCACTAATGCACTTACTTCATCAAAACTAAGTTCCTCGCTCTTATCTTTCAGCGTATCTATAATGCTTTCCAGTTGCTTGCTAAGATCACTTAGCATATCCATCCTATGAGTGAATTGGGGATAAAGTTACTTTATCTTATTCTTAATCAAACCCCGTAAGGTTTTTATTACTTCCAACTTCTTCTCAACTTCAACTAGGATCTTATCGTGCTCTACCATATTCTCTTTGTGCTTTTCCTAAAATCATTTCAGATCTGCCTGATGTGTAGAAACCAATATACTTGTTACCCTGTCTCTATTGGCATAATTATCATACATGGCTTTGGCCATCTGTGTAGCGGTCTTTATTGGGGCAAGGATCTCAAGTCTTGAGTCACTATCTCCCCAATCTTCATTTTTCCTCCTTCGTGTGTGCCATCACCTCCCTCTGCCGACTCTAGTGCGATTGGTCGCCTTTCCATAGTGAGGATGTCGGTTAAGTGTTCCAATCAGTGTATGGTTGACTCATATTTATTCTCAAGAAGGACCAGTCCAGTGCTTCAAGGTTATGTCTTCTAAAATGGCTTATATCTTATTATTGTCTTTTCACACCTTTTCCTTTTCATCCCTCGGCTCACGTCTTAAGCGTGCACTAATTAATTCCTTATTTTTTATTTCTTTGTCCCACTCAATGATCTCCTCATTATTTTTCTCAAGATCTTCCTCCAAGACCCTTACTTTTTCATTTCTTCCGAAGAGTCTTGCCTCCACCTCCACTAGTGTTTTGTTAAAATATGTTGTAAAATTTCTAATTAGAAATTTTTTGGGTATTTACCAAAGGGTTTATTCCCTTGGCATCTAGTATCATCATCAATACATCTTGATTTACCTCAAACTTGGGTTCATCAACGTGGGACTCAAAATCTCAAGATAACATTTTCCTTATGTGGGTGTACACACATTCTTCATCAAAAGTAAACCAAATGAGGATTTGGTTCATGGGTAAAGTAATTTGGAAGTACGCACACATTACCTTGTTTGGATCATTAATGTAAGTCATCTCTTGTTCATGTGCCACTACTATGCCCTTTCCACCTATGCACGCTACCTTTGGGAAGCTTACTACTAAGATGGGGTCTCCACCCATGCTCCCATACTCCTTTCCTACACTTGCACTCTCCTCGGTTTCCTTTAGCACTTCTTTGGTGCTTTGCTCAACTTCATTCTCCACCAACTATTGGATAATTCCTACCACTTCCCTCTCTATAGTATTATCCATCTACTCCTTAGTCGAGTGGTCGAAGTCTTCGATCCTTCGTGTTTAATACCTTGCTCCCCACTTTGTGATGAGTTCATTCCTTGTTATCATCCTTTTCTTCATTTATTCTTCATCGACTCATGTACATCATACATAGGATGATTCTAATCCTCATCATGCTCTTCATCATCTTCATCACCCTTGTCATCCTCCATGATTTTTGTTTTGCTGAGTCTGACCCTTTTTTCATCCTCTTCTTCTTCCTTGGTGACTCCAAACTAGGGACTTCTCTTTTTCTTCTTTCTCAAGTGACTCTCCCCTTACCGATGAATCTTCCTTTTGTTGTAACTCTACCTTCGTGGTGATTAGTTTCTCACAGGGACTTTCGACACTAAAATTTTCCTCCGTAATTTCTATTTCATTAATGTATGTATTAGGAATAGGATGTTGTTAAGTATAATTAGTAGTAGCGTCTGATAGAAGATAACGACGCTGCTAGTACGATGCCGCCAATAATGTATAGTACGGAAATAGTCAAAAGTACAATAGGAATGTTGTGGTAAAAAGTAAATAGTTGTTGTAAGTGGTCCAGTAATGTTAAAATGTCAAAGTTGGGGTAAGTAGAGAAGTAGGGTCTACATGATTAGGAATTAGAAATATTATATTGGTAATAAGGACAAGGAGTGAGGTCATAAATATTTTGTGTATTTTATTTGTAAAAAGTCTAAAAATGTGGAACCCATGTGAAATGATAAGGTTTATCTTATCTTAAAAGATAAGCTTACATGCTGAGATAAGAGTTAAGGTATGGAATATGATTCGTCAAAGTGGATTTCTTATCCTATCTTATAGATAAGATGGATAAGCCTGGAAGTTCTATAAATAAAGAGGCCACCCCCTCAATTAGCATAGAAGGAAGTAGTGAGAAATATTGTATGAAGTGTGTAAAGAAAGCCATCGGTTTAAAGGTGTGTTGAAGAAGCCATTTAGAGGTGTAATTGCAAAGTTTCTCCCATAGTATTGGTGGAAGGCAAGTGAAGTCAATAACACTTGAAGTACCTCATGGGTGAGATTGTAACAATTTCATGTTAATATTATAATTTACTTTGATATTTCAAATTTTTCATCATTCCTTCTTATCATAGTTGATGGTATTCTTGTGTTATGTTTGTTGTTGTGTTTGTTTCGTGCATTACATCCACTAAACTAAAGGCTATGCATTAGTAAATAATAATAGCATGAGGAGTTTAGGTGAAGAATTATCATAGTGCCAGATTGGTGATGACATTTTGGTTCCGTTGTCGGGACCATTCCTCGTTGGTGGATTTTCTGGAGAGATATTCCCACTTAGTCAAAAATCAATTGGAGGGTAACCTTGTTTTTACTGTGCATAGTAGTTACCATGGTAAAGTCATTTTTGCCATGAATAGTAGTTACCATGGTAAAGTCATTTTTGTTGTGAATAGTATTTACCATAGTAAAGTCACTTTTTACCATGAATAGTATTTACCGCAGTAACTTCACTTTTTACTGTGAATAGTGTTTACCACAGTAAAGTCAGTTTTTACCACAGTAAATCAAGTTTTACCATAGTTTACCGTGGTCATTTCTATTTTCTATTATAGTGATTTCAATTATTTGTGCACATAAGTCTTGTTGATTGTACTTGTGGGTTGGTATTTCACTATGGTTACTTTTGAAAATGGGGAAGATTCCTATTTTTCAGCCCAATCTAATGAAGATGCTTCCTCTTTCAATCAAGATTTTAAACGATCTTGTATTTTTAATGCCCTTATAAAGAAGGAACAATGGATTGAATTTTTTCCTACCTTTTTGGATGGTTCCGCCCTTAGGTGGTTTGAAACACTAGGTGATAATGTGAAAAACTCATGGGATTTATTAACTAAAAGTTTTCTTGAAGAATTTGGTGAACAACAGAGATATGCAAATCTCATGATCGATATCACAAAGCTATCCCAAGGAGAGAAGGAGAAGATAAGGGATTATCATGCTCGTGTTCTAGAGCTAAGGAGGAAGGTCGATGCCCAGATCTGAAAGGAAGGATTAGCGGATGGGTTGATGAATGGTGTGGATAATCTCCTATGTAAGCACTTCATTCTTGGGATGAAGCCAAAGATCAGACAACGAGTGAAGTATGACCACCTAGCTACCATTGAACAAGCAAAGGAGATTGTAAGAAGGTAAGAAGAAAGCATGGAAGAGGAGCCCAAAGAAATTGTTGCTAAAGTAGAGCCTACACCAACACCTTTGGTCCAGAATCCACAACCACTCTCGGTGAGCACAAATCTTTCTCCTAGTACATCTACTGAGTATGAAGATCTGCTCAAAAAGATGGGTTAGTTAATTATTAATCTTCTTCAAGGAAAAAAATTTAGTTCTCAGGGAGGAGATAGAGGTCCAAAAAGAAATATTTCTAAAGTTGTATGTTATGGCTGTTATAAAAGGGTCATTATAAGTATAATTATCCGAGATAGAGCTTCTACATTGGTAAAGGAGATAATGATAAAGTAAAAGCACCTGTGAATTCTTTTGATGTAGTAGATAAGATTAGAAATAATGAAGTAGATGTGTTTGTAGAAAAAAGAAAGAAAGAAAAAAAGATAATCAAGATGGAAATGATCCTAAGAAGATGAAAGGAGAAACTAGTAAGAAACATAGGAGAAGAAAGTTGGGTGTGCGGGATTTTCGATTTCACAGGGAAATGACCATACTCCATCTTGGAAGATCTGTCCAAAAGGCCTGCAAATATTACATATGGTCAACTCTTGGCTGTCTTTTGAGAAGAGGCGGGAGCTGCGAAGTGGACTCAATGCTCGACGAAGGAAGGAGGTTGAGGTCCCTGTTTTGGAGGCAGAGGCGGATCCCTATGCTCCACAAGCTGAGGTATTATGTAATGGTATTTCAATTCATGATGTCTTAGTTGATGGAGGTGCTGCAGTTAATGTAATGACCGAGTCTGTAATGAATATGTTGGGTTTAAAAATTGATCGCCCTTCAACACTTATGTTAAGGTCATTAAATAAGGGAAAAACTAAACCAGAAGGTGTAGTTTCAAATGTGGCAATATCTGTTATGGGTGTTGTATGTGTGGTAGACTTTCAGGTGATGAAAAATGGTACTATTGCGTACCCAATGTTGCTGGGAAGACCATGGCTAAGGAGAGTTCATGCAAGAAACTACTGGAATGAAGGTTTCATGACACTTGGACGTGGTAGAGAGAGGGTGAAGATAAACGTGATCCTCGACATCATAAGGCAGAACCTATGGATTCAAGTGATGAAACTGATGATTGGACATCCTCTTATTACTCTAGTACCAGTGAAGTGGACACAGAAGATGAAGAAAGTGAGGTTGATGTTTGAGTCATGGATATCCTTCCGATCCACACCAACTCATGACCCCATAAAATTATCTCGAAGAAGTTGATGATCATCTCCAATAAATAAAGATTGGTGATGCCGTGATGGAGAGTGAGAAGGAATCCTACCTCCATCTCTTTTCAAGGTACATACACATATTCACTTTTGATTACAAGGAATTCCGTCAAGTAAGTTGGGTAGAACATTCTATTGAGTGGTAGATGGTGCTAAGCCTATAAAGAAAATGCCATATAGCATGAATCCTAATTTTTCCAAGACTGTAAAATAAGAAATAGAAAATTTGCTTGATGCGGGATTCATATTTGTTGTGGAGAATTCAGAATGGGTTTCTAACATTGTGATCTCAATAAAAAAGAATGGGAAGCTACACATTTGTGTTGATTACAGGAAGCTCAATAAGGAAACAAAGAAGGATCATTACCCTCTTCCATTCTCAGATCAGATCTTGGATGAAGTAGCTAGCCAGGAGTGTTATAGTTTTGTTGATGGATATAGCGGATACAACCAAGTCTGTATAGTGGAGAAAGATCAGCTGAAGACCACGTTCACCACTCCTTGGGGAACGTTTTCTTATAGAGTTATGTCTTTTGGGTTGTGTAATGCTCCAACAACATTCCAAAGCGTTTGATGAATAGGGTGTTGAACCCTACATTGGGAACTTCATCGAGTATTTCGGATGATTTTTACATCTATGGGAGCATGATGGACCACCGCACAAATGGAGACAAGATTTCAAAGGTTAGATGAAACACAAGCCTCACTAAACCCTACAAAGTGTATCTTTGGATGTTCTAAAGGTGTTTTGTTAGGGCATGTTGTATCTTAAGATGGTATTGTATCGATCCTGATAAAGGTTCAAAAATCAAAGATTTACCATTTCCTATGAACAGAAGTAAGTTGAGATCATTTTTAGGCCATGTGGGTTACTATAGAAGGTTCATCAAGAATTTCTCAAATATTGCATAGCCACTAACCTAGTTCTTGAAGAAGGATGTTACTTATGAACCAGGAAATAAGGCACATGAAGCTTTTAGACAATGAAGGAAGCCCTGGTGTCTTCACCTATTTTAAAGAATCCATATTGGAGCAAGCCATTCATTGTGTACACTAATGCCTCAGATGCAACACTAGGAAGTACTTTGAGCCAAAAGGATGAAAATGGGAATGAACATCCAATTTACTTTGGGAGCAGAAAAATGAGCAGTGCTGAGGTAAATTATACTGTAACTGAAAAAGAGGCTCTAGCTATCATTTTTGCTATAAAGAAGTTTAGAAATTACTTGCTAGGGCAGAAATTTATAGTTGTAATAGATCATCAGGCTCTAAAATATATTGTCAATAAGCCTAACCCATCAGGGAGGATAGCAAGATGGATAATTTTGCTACAAGAATTTGAATTTGATATTATAGATAGGCCAGGAAAGAAGCATGTCAATGCAGATGCACTCTCTCGAGCCTATGATGGTTTAGGATCATCTTGTGATGATGATGATTTCCCGATGCAAAGATTGTTCTCCCTTGACACAATCCCTAGTGAATACATAGATATTTGGAATTATCTGAATGAATTCAAGTTTCCTGATGGTGCCAATGCAAAGAATAAGAGAAAGATTACTCAAGCCAGTCATCCATATTCTATTCTGCATGGAGTATTATTTCGAATAGGACCTGATGGACAATACAAGAGGGCAGTTGGATGTGATCAAGGGAAGGAGCTGCTAGAAGAATTCCACAATGGTACATGTGGAGGGCACTTCTCTGGACAACTTACAGCAAGAAGGATCTTGGATGCAGGTTATCACTGGCCCACTCTTTTTAAAGATTGTTATAATTATTGTAAGACATGTGATATTTGTCAAACACATGGTAACCATAAGACTTCATCAGCTCCATTATGCCCTATTCTTCCACTTGGTCCCTTTGAAAAGTGGGGAATAGACATTGTAGGTTCACTTCCAACTACCTCATGCCAAAATAAGTATATTGTAGTTGCTACGCATTATTTAACCAAGTGGGTTCAAGCTAGGCCATTGAAAACAACTTCCATGGATGAAGTGGCAAGGTTCATATATGAACGTATTGTCACCGTGATTTTGTTGTCCATTAGAAATTGTAATGTATCAAGGAAGCTACTTCATTAATGAGGTGGTAGAAGCCCTAGTCAATAAGTTTTCTATTAAACACAGAAGGCAATAACATACAAGCCAAGCATAAATGGACAGTGGAATGAACAAATTTTGTGTCAGTGTCAAATTCAGCAAAGATACGACCTTACAAGTACATAAATGGGATAAGAGGATTCATGCAGCATTGTGGGCATATAGGAAACATCAAAGTCAAGCAACATGATACTCCCC